>PITA01013878.1:18171-55756 GCA_004023965.1 Spilogale gracilis
AAAAAAAAAAAAAGAATGAACCCTTGTCATTTGCAAAAACATGGATGGAGCCAGAGAGTATTATGCTAAGCAAAATAAGGCAGAGAAAGAAGAATAACATATTATTTCACTCATATGTGGCATTTAAGAAACAAAACAAATGAGCAAAGGCCAAATGGACAAATCCCTGGGAAAATATATCTTAACAAAATGTCTCAGTCAAAAAATAGAAAGCCCAAATAGCCCTATTATCATTAAAGAAATTTGAGTTGATGGTTAAAAATCTTCCCAGGAAAAGCACTAGATCCAATTCATTTTATTACTAAATATTTCAAACTTTATTGAAAAACAGGTCATTGAAATCTTATACAAATTTTTCAAAGAAAAAAGAATCCATGTCAACTGATTATATAAAACTACTATAGGGGTGCCTGGGTGGCTTAGTCATTAGGTGTCTGCCTTCAGCTCTGGTCATGATCCTGGGGTCCCAGGATTGGGCCTCACATCAGGCTCCCTGCTCAGCGAGGAGCCTGCTTCTCCCTCTCTTGCTCCCCCTACTGTGTTCCCTCTCTATCTGTTTTTCTCTCTGTCAAATAAATAAATAAAATCTTTTTAAAAAACACTACTATAAATAGACTTGATATGAGAAATAAAGTTAAATCTAATTTAAAAAATGAAGTTAAGGGTCATTATCACTCATGGACATAGAAACAACATGTAGCAAATAGGATCTTGGCTTTATCTCAGGAGTAAAAACTTGCCTAACTTAAAAAGCTGTAGAGGTGCCTGGGTGGCTCAGTTGCTTAAGCATCTGCCTTCGGCTCAGATCATGATCCCAGAGTCCTAGGATTGAGCCCCATGTTCAGGCACTCTGCTTAGCAGGGAGTCTGCTTCTCCCTCTCCTTCTGCCCCTCCTCCCTTGTTATGCATTGTCTTTCTCCCTCTCAAATGAATAAATAAAATCACTTTTTTTAAGATTTTTCATTTATTTATTTGACAGATCACAAGTAGGCAGAGAGGCAGGCAGAGAGAGGAGGAAGCAGGCTCCCCACTGAACAGAGAGCCCAATGTGGGCCTCGATCCCAAGACCCTGAGATCATAACCTAAGCTGAAGGAAGAGGCTTAACCCACTGAGCCACCCAGGTGCCCAATAAATAAAATCTTTAAAAAATACCTTAAAAGCTGTAATTGTCATTTATAACTTTAACAGAAGAGATGAAAACATAGTCATTTCAATTAATATGAAAAATGCATATGATAAGGTTCAACACCCATTCATTATTAAAAAAATGTTTCAGCAAACTAAGAATGTTTAACTTGATGAAGGATATCAACCCAAAAAATCCTATAGCAAGCATCATTCTTAATTGTAAAACACTGAAGACATTTTATTCAAAATCAAGATAAGGATGCTCAATGTCATTGACTTCTCTTCAGCATTGTGCTAAAAGTCCTGTAGTACAGCCAGAAAAGATAAATAATAAAAAATAATAATAAGGATTTGGAACGGTGAAGCAAAGTTGGCATTATGCATAAATGAAATGATTATGTAAAATTTTACAAAAGGTATTACAAATAATTTTAATAAGATTGATGGATTATAAAAGTTCAGTATATAAAAGTCGACTGTATGTCTATTCACCAGCAACAGAACAACAAACAAAAAACTATTTAAAATATCAAACAAAATCCTAAGTGAGCTAGGCATAGATCTAACAAAAGATGTGAAAGAACTATATGGAGAAAAATATCATAAAATTGGCCTAAGGACCCTGGAAAGGACAGATTGATGTGTTTGTGCCAGTCACTGTGCTGAGTCCTGTTTCATCGCTCGGATGCTCACAACGGCCCTCTCAGTTTCCTTTATTCCCATGTTAAGATGAGTAAATTCAAGTTCATAGAGTAAGTAATTTTTTTAGGATCCTAGAGTTACTAATATGACATTTCTTTCCTCCCTGGGAGGCCATTTGTGTTCCTTTGAATATGATGTTATTTATGGGGAACATCTCTGGCAATTCAGGAAAAACAAGTTCATCGGGGGCCCTTTTCTGTTCAGACCTGTCACACTAGCACTGATTGTTGGAGATAGTATTTACTGAGAAGGAAGCAGCAATCAGAGGGTGGAATTCTTTGTGTGCTGTTGATGAGCTAACTCTGGTTTGGACTGTCTATTGAATGGCGCAGTTCCAGATCATTTAGAACCAGTGAGGACAGTGACTCCACCTCAGGCCTGAGCTAGTGAGCTCCCAAGCTTCAGCTGTATGAGCAGGACAAGGCAGAAGAGTATGTGTGGCCAGGTGTGAACTAAAGAAGGAGAAAGAAAGTATTAATATCTCTTCTCTAGGGCAGAAGAATAAAAAAAAGCACCATTCCTTGGTTATTTGGGATAAAGGCAAATATAACAGATTTAAGGAAAAGGTACTAGCTAATTCCTCATCTCTCCATTTTCAACACAGGCAATCAAAAATTCTCTCTACTTTTATAAAGGAGATCCACAAAGATCTTTAGATTAATTTTGACTTTTGCATATGTTAACAAACAATGACTGCTTACCAAAAACAGAGCTGGATGTATCCATATAGTCAAGCAGGCATTAATTGAGACCACTCTTAGAGGAAGCCTGAGGCATCCTCCTTGTGAAATGAAGCCTGATTCCCCAATGTTCTGCCTTAGCTTCCCTAATTAGACATGGAGCAGAGAGGCAAGTCTGGTGATAGGGTAACAAGGGGGTAAATAGGCCTTTAAGGAAAAAACATTAAAGTACTTCCCTCCAAGAGGTCTGTGGGCCAAAAAAGACAAAAATTCAACAGAAAAATGTGTACTTTCATCCTTGCTATCACAAGGCATACTGTTAACTAGGACAATATTATACAGAGTAATCTTTCATTCTTTACCACTTGGGGTTCAGATTAAAGTCATACAGTATAGAACAGTAATAAAATTGTTTTCAAGTTAAATTGTTTTCAATATAATTTAAGAGTATTTCCTTTTCATATATTACATTAATAGCCTTTAAAATGATAATTTAGCATAAATTTCTTACATTCTGACCATAATATTGTTTCTTATCAAACATTAAAGGTGTCTTTTGGGGTACCTGGGTGGCTTAGTCAGTTAAGTGTCCAACTCTTGATTTCAGTTCAGGTCATGATCTCAGAGTTGTGAGATCAAGCCCTGTGATGGACTCTGTGCTGGGCATGGAGCCTGCTTAAGATTCTCTCTCTCGTTCTTCTTCTGCCCCTCCTCTCCTCCCTATAAGTAAATAAATAAATAAATGTATCTTTTAAAAGTTACAGAGTAGATAAAGTTCTTCTAGATAAGTAGTCTCATTATGTACTAGTTACAATTTATGTATGTCTTAAATAGTTTGACTTAGCGGTGGGAAAAATCATTGCCTTCTATAAAGATTAGATTTAGATATTATGGATTTTATGGTCATCATGCAGTTTGCCATGAGTTTATTCCTTGTTGCCTACTTGGTGCTTGCCTTGCAAACTAGAAAGCTGGTTGCTCTGGATGCTTTCTCCAATTCCACTCTGCAAAATTAATCAGTCTTCTTCTACATTCATATAACTTATTACTGTAATGTAATGTTATGGCACAAAAATACCAAATTAAGTGCTTTGCCTTCAAGACCTGATTCTGCTCCCTCCTTACTATCTTGAGTAGGTTTTTTAAAACATTCTGAGCCTCACTTTTCCTCACCTATCAATAATGCCTAGTTTCTTCAGTTGAAGGATTAAATAGATAATATGAGAATGCTGTAATTAGCCATAATACATTATATTAGTGTTAGGTGTTAGTGTTGCTCAATGTTTTTTGTTTTGTTTTTCTTTTTTTTTTCTTTTTCTTTGTCTCAATGTTTTATTTGATTCTCAGTTATATTTTTTTGACCCCTTCCCTCTTTACATCTCCTACAAAGTATAAGCCCAGTAAGCTTCAAATGAATGCATTAGTGAGTACATACACGAATGAGTATTTCTGTGAACACTGTAGGTATTATGTGAGTTTGCTGTGTGTGTTCACAGCAGAGCCTCATTCATTCTCTCAAACATGGAAGGAGTATTTATTGAGAGCCTCCTATAGCTCAGATAGAGAATAATGGAGCAGTTTCAACCCTCATATTTTTAGGGTGGAATTAGTAGCTTGTATGTGGTTCCTTATAATGGAGAGGATTTCAAGAAAAGAAGATTTTAAGTTTTGTTTCATGAAGCAGCAGTAATGTATTTTTCCTTTTTTCAAATATCCACATGTATTCATAATTTCACACTCTGAGAGCTACCTCTAGAAGTAAGTAGTTTTCAGTATTTATTGAAGATGGACAAGAAAACATGTGTTTAGGTGATATCACAGTTTTCCTTTCAAAATTGGTGTATAATGGCAAGGGGAAATGCTTCTTTGCAAAGCAGAATATTTTTCTAATGGATTTTTAAACATTTGATTCTTTCCCATTGTTTGCCAATTTTTAGCACAATGAGTTGGAGCCAGAGGTACTAATAAGTTTTCCTATCTTTTCTCCATAGTTATCCAGTGTTTATTGAGTGGAGTCTTCTTCAAGTTGTCTCCTGTACCCTTTTATCTTTATTATTTTTTTAAAGATTTGTTCGTTTATTTTGGAGAGAGAGAGTGGGGAAGGAGCAGAAGGAGAGCAAGAGAGAGTCTCAAACAGTCTCCACACTAAATGCAAAGTCCGACATGGGGCTCAATCCCAGGACCCTGAGACCCTGACCTCAGCCAAAATCAAGAGTAGGAGCCCAACTGACTGATTCCCCACCCTTTTTTCTTTAAACAACTTTTTGAAGGTTTTTTCCCATGCTTTTTAAGAAAAGTTTTTATGCTTTTATTTTTTACATAATTTACATGCAATACAGTTTACATATATACAATAAAATGCACCCATTTAAGCAGTAGGTTTTGACAAATGTATCTACCACCTAATACCCACCACAGTGATAATAGACTATTTCCATAGCCCCCCAAAATTTCCTATGCCTCCGCTGTCTGTCCCTCCTGGCCCCAGTTAAAGGCAACTACAGACTGCTTGCTGTGGATTTACTTTGCCTTTTACATACTCTTGATGGTTTTTTTTTCCACTCAGCATAATGTTTTCAAGATTCATCTGTGTGTCAGAAGTTTGTTCCTTTTTGCTGCTGAGTAGTATTCCACTATAAAGATACACCACAATTTATTTATCCACTCAGCTGTTATTAAACATTTGTCTTGTTTCCAGTTTGGGCTGTTTTTTTTTAAAGATCTTATTTATTTGATAAAGAGACCGCACAAGCAGGGGGAGCAGCAAGCAGAGGTAGAGGGAGAAGCAGACTTCCTGCTGAGCAGGGAGCCAGATGCAGGACTCAATTCCAGAACCCTGAGATCATGACCTAGAGCTGAAGGCAGAGGTTTAACCTTCTTTATTTCACCTTTCCAGTGTATGTGTAGTGGTATTTCATTTTGATTCTAACTTGCATTTCCCTTGTGACTAGTGGTGTTGTGCATTTTTTTATGTGTTTATTGGTCACATGTGGATCTTCTTGGATGAAATGTTTATTCATATATTTTGTCCATTTTTTTTACAATGAAATGAGATTCACATAATATAAAACTTATGGTCTTAGGTAATCACCACTTCCTTCTATTTCCAAAATATTTTAGTCCAAAAGGAAATCGCATACACAGAAACAGTTACTCCTTATTTCTGCCTTCACCTACCCCCTACCAAGCATCATTCTGTGTTCTGTCTCTATGGATTTAACTAGTCAAGATAATTCATAGAAATGGAATTTGTAATGTTTTGTATTTTTACTCCATTTTTTGATAAGATTGTTCGTCTTTTTATTCTTATAGAATATTACTTTTATTATTATCAATTATAAGTTCTGTAGTTCTTTATGTAATCTTATTACACATCCTTTGTCAGATGTATATTTAGTAAATATGTTTTCCTAGTTTGTGGTTTGCCTATTCATTTTCTTTTCCTTTTTTTTTTTTTAATGTTTTATTTATTTGACAGAGAGAAACACAGCCAGAGAGGGAACACAAGCAGAGGAACTGAGAGAGGGAGAAGCAGGCTTCCTGCCGAGCAGGGAGCCCTATGTGGGACTCGATCCCGGATCTCTGGGATCATAACCTGAGCCAAAGGCAGTCGCTTAACCAACTGAGCCACCCAGGCGCCCCTGCCTATTCATTTTCTTAATGGCATCTTTTGAAGAGCAAAAGTTTTAATTTTGATAATTTCAAAATAATTTTTTACTTGCCCCAAGACAAGTTTTAGTTTTCTATTCTGATCTGTGATCTATTTGAAGTTAAATTTTGTGTATAATTTGAGATACCAGTTAAGGATTTTGGGGTGGGTGCATATCAAGTTTTCCTACTACCTCTGGTAGCAGATGAAAAGGACTAAAATAAGAAAACAAGGGGCACCTAGGTCGCTCAGTTGGTTAAGTGACCAACTCTTGATTTTGGCTCAGGTCATGATCTCACAGTTGTGAGATGGAGCCCGGTTTCAGGCTCCATACCCAGCTTAAGATTCTCTCTCTCTAGTAAAAGAGAAAAGGAAGGAAAGAAGGAAAAGGAAAGGCAAAAAGGATAAAGAAGGAAGGAAAGAAGAAAGGGAGGGAGGAAAGGGGAGGGGGAGATGATTAGTTGCAAGTCTGTCTAGGAATTGATCATGTCCTATTCATCTACTACACACTGCTGAGTGGTCATTCCTCCCTTACTCTGACATATAGTGGTATGCCAAGAAACACAGTCTTTTCTGAGGAATTTCCTCATCAAGAGGAGATGTAAATATATTAACATCTGAGATTCCCCAGCCACAAAATGGCTCAGCCTGTTCACTCGTGTTGTTCATGGTTGATGAGTTCCTCCTCCTACCTACTGGAAGAGTCCAGGAAGCTTGTTAGAGCTCTGTTCTTAAATAGGAACAGACAGCAGGGGCCTGAAGAACGTTTCTTAAATGAAGTTACAGATACTGCAACCATAAGACAAAATTGGACACTATCAAGGAGAAAGAAAACATCTTTCAGAGCTTAAAAGAGAACTCTTAGAAGTTAAACATATGGAAAGTAGATATTATGAAAAACCTAATTAGAAGCAAGTAGACAGGAAGGTAGCAAGAAGACAAAGTTGAGGGAACTGCCAAAAAGAGTGGAAAATAGGAGAGAAAAGTTAGTAAACTTAAAGAACTGGTTCAGTATGTCCAATAACCAGAATTAAAGAAGAGGGAAAAAAAATGGATAGGAAGTATCAGTGAAATGACAAAGTAGACATGATTACACTGTGAAGGGACCCACCAAGGATATTACTTACCCATTGCATAGAAGCAGATCTGTACCAAGGAATATCACCATGCAGTGTCAGTGCCCTGGAAACTAGAACAAAGCTCAGCTCTGGGAAAGAGAGGAGAAAAACAAAAAGCAGTATTGGATTTGGAATAGAAAAATTATCTCTAGTCTAGGAATCTATACCCAGCCAAACTGCCCATAATGTTTGAGGATAGATTATTGACAATTTCATGAATGGGTTCAAAGATTTTAGCTTCTAATTCTCCCTGTCTAGGGAGCTGGGAGATGTGATCTACTAACTTGAAGTCAATTAAGAAAGGAAGATATAGGGTATGAAAAATGGGAGATCCAACATACTAAAGCAGCAAAGTAAATCCCTCAGATTTTCTGACAGGGGATCTTAGGGTGACTACTGTGCTAACCATTCCAGACTGGAGTGAGGCAGAGGCTCCAGGAGAGCCTCTTCAAGGCAAAGTACATGTGAGGTTCAGCATCCTGAAGGAACATTTTGGTTAATTGGCTGTAGATGTAGAATATATGATAAGTACGTAAGAAAACTTATTTAAATATCTATATAGAAAAAGAAAAGTGATCATGTTTTATTATATTTAAGACTACAAATTCCCTAAAGCATCATTGCAATCCATAAATTTTGGCATGTGGTATTTTTATCAACTAGTTCAAAATACTATTTCTTTTCCACAGTGATTTCATATTGACCCATGAATCGAAAAGGATGTTATAAAATTTCAAAATGGAGAATTTTTAAAAGTACATACTTTTTGTTAGGCTTCTCATTTAATTATGTTGTAGTCATGCCATGTGTCCCATACAATACTGATTCTTTGAAATTCATTCAGACCTGCCTTATGGCCCAGTGTCTGGTCACATTTTATAAATGTCCTATGTGTACTTGAAAATGCACTTTCTCTAATTGTGGACAGTTTTTCTAATTGCCGAGCCAACAATCAAACTTATTAGGTATGTACAAGTTTTCCAAGTCTTTACTAATTTTTTCCTCAGATTGACTTAACACTTGGCAGAGGTAGGTTGAAATCTCCTACAATAAGTTGGATTTGTTCACTTCTCCCCGTAGTTTTGTCAGTTTATACTTCATTTATTTCAAGGCTGAAAGCAACAGATTTAGAATTACAGGTCTTCCTGTAAATTAAGCTTTTTAAAAATCAGTATTAGTGCCCTCTTTACCTTTAATAATCTTTTCTCCCCTTAGAATCTATTTAGTTTAGTCTCAAAACTACTTCCTCAGCTTTCTTTTGGTTAATATTTGCCTAAAACATTTATTTTTCTCCCTGTGAATCTTTCTGTGTTTTAGGAAGTTTCCAGTCAAGATCATTTTTATTTTCATTTTCTTTTCCTTCAAACTGAACATGACAAACTCTGCCTTTTAATTGTCAAGTTTAAAACATTTTTATTCCATTTCAAATGTACATAGATTTGTGTCTGGCATCCAACTTACTACCTTACATTTTTCTGCCCTTTTTTTGTGTGCTTTTTCTTTGCATTTTCTAGTTTTTTGTTTGCTTGGTTTTGCCTCTATTTCTTATTCCATCTTTTTTCCATCTGGTAATTTGGAAGTTATACACCCTATTTCTGTTCTTTTGGTGGTTATCCTTGAAATATTACCAGACGTAAATACTCAGTGAAGTCTAGAGTTAATAGGATGAAGATCCTCCTCTGGGTGGTATGAGCATATGGGACCATTTGAACTTCATCACCCCCATTAACCTACTTGCTCTCCATTTCCAGTTTTTCAACTCCCCCTTCATTAATTGATATTATTGGTGGTGTTATTTTATCCTACCACATTTGTTTTGATTTGTTTATATTAATGCTCAGTAGTCCTTGTATCTTAGACCTTTTTCCCAGAATAATTTCCTTCTTCCTGAAATGCATAATTTAGAAATTATTTCAGTAATTATCTTAATAAGTAGTAAATGTTTCAGGCTCTGTAAGTGGAACATGTGTGTAGTGTTTCTTTATCTAAAAATGCCTATATTTTACCATCATTCATGATAGATAGTTTTGCTATTACATCATTTTGAAATGGCTTCCAGAATTCTGAAAATATTTCATTATTATCTGGTTTCATTCATTGCTTTTGAGGAGGTGGATATAAATCAAACTTTTATTCCTTTGCAGATGGTCTTTTCACCCTTTTTGCTTTTAGAATCTTCTCATTGTGTTTGCTATTCTCTCGTTTTATTACAGTATGTGTCTTAGGGTGGTTTTCCTTTTTGTTTTTCTGCTTGGTATTTGTTTCCCTTCTTGTATATTTGGATTCATTTCTTTCATCAGTTGGGTGAGAAAATTTGCAGTTCCTAAATCTACAAATTGTTGCTTCTCCTTCCTCTATTTTGTTTTTCTGAGATTCCTATTAGACAAATGTTAGACTTTCTCATTCTGTCCTCTGTACTTCTTCTCTTTTCTCTCATGTTTTTTATCTCCACTCTCAACACACATTCTAGATAATTTACTCAAATTTAGAGCCCAGTTCACATGTACACTCTTCATGTACATGTAACCATTTGTTTACACCTATTTAATAACTTCTTTATTTCAATTAATGTAGTGTTTCCTTTTTGAAAGTTCTATTTCATTCTTCAAATCCCCCAAGTCACATTGTATAGCTTTTTGTTTTATATTTATATCTTTGTGATTTTACCTTTTTAAAATAATTATTCCATATTTCATACCTCTTAATTCTAATATGTAAAGTCCTAGGGGGGTCTATTATTTTGTTTTGCTTTTTACCCTTCCCACATAGTGATTTGTTTCTTATACTAGTGATTTTTTTTTGAAATTTTATTTATTTATTTGAGAGAAATAGAGCATGACCAGTGGGGAGAGGCAGTGGAAGAGGGACAAGCAGACTTCCTGCTGAGCAGGGAGCCCAATGCCGGGCTCCATCCCAGTACCTTGGTAACATGACCTGAGCCAAAGGCAGACACTTAACCAACTAAACCACCCAGGCTCCCCTGCTAGAGATTTTTATTCAAGCACATATTTATTTGATTTTACTCCATGACAATTAATGATAAAATTAAAGGTGATTTCCTTCAGACAAGATTTACCTTTGCCTCTGTTGTGAATCAGGGGTGGGGGGGCCCTATATACCTGGGAGAATTAAGTAGGAAGTCTAGCTTCTAAGCATTATTTAAAGTTCCTTGTTTCATGGACACTAAGGTGGCTCAGTTGGTTAAGTGTCTACCTTTGGTTCAGGCCATGATCCCAGGGTCCTGGGATAGAGCCCCACATCAGGCTCCTTGCTCAGCAGGGAGCCTGCTTCTCCCTTTGCCTAGCACCCTCCCCCCCTCCAACTATGCGTGCTCTCTCTCTGTCTCTGACAAATAAATAAAATCTTAAATAAAAAAAAGTTTGTTGCTTCAGATTTAGCATTCCTTTGTTCATCATTTGTCATCTGTTCTTTCCTAACATGTACTTTAATATGCACCCTCATCTTTAAAATAGTTTTGTTCCTCACAGTCTATTTGTTGATGTTATTTACTGCCTAATTTTTTTCAGGCTTCAGTAAATATTTTCTGAGAATGTGTCATTTCATAATAAATAAGACTTCATTCACCTGAATGATGAAGTGAGAGGACTGGAAATTCAGTCACAAATAAGTTTTTATGTGTACTACCCTTTGAACTTAAAAGTTGAAGGGAATCCTATCATGTCCCTGGATAGCCATCATGTCTGTGTCACTGCCAGCAGGGATGCTGGTTTTTATCCTGTGGGATATGCATGTCTGTAAATATGTACTTTCTCAGAGAAATCCCCTTATTATTGTTCTCATCATAATGTTACACTGAAGCTTTTCTCAGTATTGAGCAGCCATATGAAATAGAAATGTTTCCTGTTATAACAGAGAGGCTAAAAATGGGGAGAGAGGATAATCTCTTTTGGGCAGTGGTAATACATTTTATTTGAAAGGATGATCTTCTTTGTGTGCTTTTAAAACCACATTTGGCTTAAGGTTTACTTTTATGCTAAAAGAGAATTCTGTTTCCTTCTGTATTTTTTGGATAGTGATCCAAACACCTGTAAGTACAAATCTAAAAGTGCATATTTGAATTCAGCTTCCTTTACCCTGATATACCCATTTAGGAAGATGATTATGATGGATTGCTAGTGAAGAAGGAAATCCTGACCTCTGTAGTCAATCAAAAACTGTCTCCTAAAAAAATGTTAATACTTTTTTATAGAGTCTGCCTTCTTGTGCAAGATGCCTATGGAATGTTCAGTGAAGTACACTCTGAGGACACCATCTTGAAGGACCGGCAGTTGGAAGGAAAGTCCTGTAGCCTGATGGGCATGAAGGTTTTACAGAAAGCCACCAGAGAAAGGTGAGGACACTTTGTACTAGCATCTGGTTTGTTGCAATGGCTGGTTCTTTTATTAGTGTTTTATCTCTCTCTGTCTTTTTTTTTTTTTTTTTTTTAAGATTTACTTATTTATTTAAGGGAGAGAAGAAGGCAGCACAAGTGTGAGGGTGGGGAGACAAAGAGAGAGAATCTCCAGAAGATTCCCTGCTGAGCATGACGCCAGAGGTGGGGCTCGATCTCACAACCCTGAGATCATGATTAAGAGGCAGATGCTTAACCTACTGAGCCACCCAAGCACCCCTTATCTCTTATTTTCAAAGACAATAAACTAGGATCCTAGAGTTTGCCTATAAAACTAGGCCAGAGCTGAGTCAAGCCCATAAAGTACTTCTGGGGAAAAATTATAATTGGCAACAAAAACAGAAATGCAGGTTTAGTGATTCCTAATATTATTAAAAATTAAGATGATAAAAATGTTATGTATGTGTGTTTTAATTCTAAGATTTTTTTTCCTGTATGTTTTCCTAGTTAAAAAATAAGATAGCTTTACATGAGTTGGTTTATGTAAATGACAATATAAAATGTAAAGACATTTTATAAGCTTTAAACAAAATTCTTAAGCTTTACATGAGTTGGTTTATGTAAATGACAATATAAAATGTAAAGACATTTTATAAGCTTTAAACAAAATTCTTAAGTTGTCACATCTTTTTGCTTCCCACTACGAAAGTTTTGTTCTGGTGCGCCTGGGTGGCTCAGCTGGTTGAGTGACTGCCTTCGGCTCAGATCATAATCCCAGAGACCCGGGATGGAGCCCCACATCAGGCTCCCTGCTCTGCGGGGAGCCTGCTTCTCCCTCTCTCACTCCCTCTGCTTGTATTCCCTCTCTGGCTGTGTTTCTCTCTGTCAAATAAATAAGATCTTTAAAAAAAAAAGAAGAAGAAGAAAAGAAAGTTTTGTTCTCTGTCAAGTTTCATGGCACCCCACCTTAAAATGTGGTTTGGATAGGCATGATAGAGTGGTATGTATATTTGGTCCAAACTATGGCTATTACATCTCCAATAATCATCCTAAATCTCAAATTAGGGAAAGAAGAAACATTTTTAATCAAACTGTCCAGTAATACAAAGAATTAGTGTAAACAGTGTATTTGGGATTTTCTCTATCTTATTGTAATCTCTCCTTCCTTGAATACTGTGTTATTTTAACTCTCTTGATGTTAATTTTTTTACTTGATTATTATAGTAGCATCTGAGCTTATACCAGTATCTGAGAGAGAAAAAAAAAAACCATTATGAATATCTTAGGTTCTTATTTTGAAGCAGTTATTGATAGCATCCTCCAGTGGTTTGCATAATGACATGATCCTTCTAAATTGTGAGCATTTATTGACTATTGTCCTGACTGACCTACGTAGGCAGTCAGCTTTTCCAAGAGACCACAACTCCATGTCTCATCTGGCTTTCATATGGTACTGCGCAAGTAAGTGATGGCTTTGCCCAAGAGCTTGTTTTCCTGAAAACCATGTATTTCATAGAAAGATCCCCTATAAGCCCTGGGTAGACAGATAAAGAAAAAATTTTTTAAAGATTTTATTTACTCATTTGACACAGAGGGAGATCACTAATAGGCAGAGAGGCAGGCAAAGAAAGAGGGGGAAGCAGGCTCCCCCACTGAGCAGAGAGTGCAATGCAGGCCTCGATCCCAGGACCCTGAGATCATGACCTGAGCCAAAGGCAGAGGCTTAACCCTCTGAGCCACCCAGGCACCCGATAAAGAACATTTTATTGATCAATGCAGATTTGTCTTATAACAGATGCTTCCTTTTGTTTATAAAAAGGTGGCTGTATTTAAATGCAATTGCCTTATAGATTGGGGGTGAGGTTTACCCAGATATTTAGAAAGCATATCTATATGTGTGCAAAGCTTAAGTTCCACAGGAAACTTACCTTTATTAAGACTAAACCTCATTTTAGTCCGAAGTTTTAGAATTACAAGCATCTGGGGGCACCTGGGTGGCTCAGTTGGTTAAGCATATGCCTTTGGCTCAGAACCCCACACTGGGCTCCCTGCTCAGCTGGGAGCCTGCTTTTCCCTCTCCATCTGCTACACCCCCTGCTTGTGATCTCTCTCCCTCTGTCAAATAAATAAATAAAATCTTTTTTAAAAATTAAAAAAATAAATAAATTAGAAAAAAATAATAATAATTACAAGCATCTGAAAAGTGCTCGTTAACAGCAAATGGTATTGCTGCCCCACCATATTGACCTGACAGCATTAACTCCATCAGGGCCATGTGGGAGGTAATCTTCCTCCACGTGACCTCTCCACATAAGCCTCCCACCTGAGCACATCGGAGTACAAGTGGGCTCCCTGTCATGGGATATCCTCCCTATGGGGCAACAGAGTTGCTCCAGCTGCCAGCTTTCCTGGTGTGCTGTGGGCCAGACAACGGCTACTCTGGGAGGCTTACTTCTTGCTGCAGACAGTGTCATATGACTTCTACTGGTAAATGACAGTGCCACTGCAGTCCCAAGTTTTTGGCTCTGTAAAGTCTATGTCCCTTTACCATTATGCTTATGTGTTCCTAAGACTTAATCTACTTTTTTGTGAGCTGCCAGGAGAGCCCTACTACTATCCACAACATCCCCATACGGAATCATTTTTTCCACAGGAAATGCACTGAGTATTGCAAATAATTCATTCACAAACAAACTTTTTGGAGCCCATACCATTTTTAGGGTTGTGACTATTTGATTTTTTTTAGGTTGGGATTAATTTCTTTACTGATATATTTAATTTTATTTTGGCATGCAGCTATCCAAATAAATGTTTAGGATGTCTTTTTATTTTTTTAGAAACTATAGTTCTTCAAAACAAATTATTAAATCATTTAGGAATGCTGGATGTTATAATTGCCTATTAGTGATATCATCCATTGTCAGTCATCCATCCATGGCCCAGTAAAACAAATTGTCTCTTTTATTTTCCGCCAAATTAATGTGTTTCATGGCAACTCCCATAAACTCTAACAAAATATACTTCTCATAAACTCCCAACAACTCTAACAAAACATACTTCTCATAAATCTTAACAAACCTTGAATATTCAAGCTAAAATGATTAATTATAACTACATACTTCCAGTATCTAATAAGGAAAATAACTTTTTTGCCAATTGGAAAATAGTTGTGTGTTTGGGCTAAGTCATGAAGTCCTTTAGGTCTTGGCTACCAGATTTCATCTGATCCATGCTTCTAGTGATGAAAATCACTCCTCCCTGTGAGGGCTATGAAGTGGACCAGTGACCTCAGAGCTGTCGAGTCAGACATGCTTTTGGACCAGTGTGTGGGCAATGCTGCTCTGTCCACCTGCCTCATTTGGGAAGGCTTGCAGGAAAACAACAATCATATCTTTTGTATTTCTCTGATACATTTTTGGAGTTGCATATCCAAACTGACTGCTTAAAGCAAAAAAGTTTAAGAAAAATAGTGTGGATTTAAAGGGAAAAACTACCATTTTCAAAAAAAACACTGCTAAGGCATGCCCATTAAATAGAATGTGGAGCGCTGCCCGTGCCTTCTTCCTCCCTGGGGCACTCCCTGCTATTTGTCCAGGGACTCTCTTCTCCTAAGCACACGTCCCATGTGGCCTGTGCAGCAGTTCAGTGGGTCAAATGAGCAGGAAAAGTCACATGACTTTGATGTCATAATTCTATGTATGAACTTCATCCTTCTGTTGATTATTATACATTTTTATATGATGGGTAAATACTGGGGGGGGGAAATAATTCCTAAAATATGTGTTAATATAGAAATGAAAAATATAGCAAGCCAGATTTTTTGTGGGGGAGGGGAAGTTCTTTCAGTTCAAAATCCTACTGATATTTATGTCCCAACTTGTTAAAACCCACTGATCTCCATGTCTAAAATTACTCATTTGTAGGTACTGTTTGATTTACATCTGTTAACTCACCCTTTAAGAGAAGGTTTTATCGGAGAGTGTTTAGTCAGTACTCACTACATACAGAAGGCTATATCTGAGTACCCAGAATGACAAGGAAAGCAGTTGACATGATCTTTGACCTTGAATTGCATCCCTTTGAACAGAAAACTAGACAGGCACAAATACTGGCTCAGTTAATGTTTTAAGTGACTAAATCCGAACTGGCTGATCTCAGATTTCATAATAGAAATTAGTAACAACAAACGCTATAAACATCCTGACCTGTCAGAAAGAAAAGTTCTCCGATTGGTAAAATGTTATCTGTGAAGACATACCCATAGGATCAGGAGAGATATATGTGAAAGAGGAAATGAGAGGGTTTATTGAAAAGGTATTTCACTTATTTATTCTATAATGATTTATTGCTTCTTTGTGCTATGCCCCTAGCTAATGGTTGTGGCAGTGAGCTCTGTGCTAGATTTTTGGGATTGATCCTAAACCAGAATATACTGGGGTATAAATTCAAGTAGATAAAGCCTTAAGTCCTATTTTTAGGGATTCCGCATCAGTCTAAGAGAAAATTAGGGCCTCTGTGAGATTTTTGAGGGAAGAAAAGAAGAGATAATAAAAACAAAATTGGAGTTGAGATTATCCTGGTGTTGTACCTATAATAGATTTAAAATAGAGGGAGAGATTGGGACAGGGCTACAGATTTGGAAACTTCTGTAGCAATTAAGAGGAGAACAAAGAACCAGTTAGGAACTATTATTAATTTAGCCTTAATTTCTGACACCTGCAGGTAGCTCCACCAGGAGTATAAAAATAGACTGTTCCCTCCAAGAGCTCATGGACCAGCAGGAAAGCCAGTGGTAACCCAAGCAGACACTGACTGGCAAGTGCCTAATACAGGGAGCTGTGAGCTGATAGTAGCCACCCTTGGGGGAGGTGGGGTTAGAAGGGCAGGTCAAGATTTAGAAACCCTGAGGAGAACAGGAAAGGCCTGGGGCTAAGGACTAGAAGGAGAAAGGGAGGGAAGACTGTCTCCATTATCTCCTTTGCGAGCCAGACTGAAGATAAAGAAAGCACTGCTGTCTGGTCAGCTTTCACGATAGAGTGAGAGTTGGGCACTTTGTGTGTGGGGTGGTGTATTTCAGAGAACTATCCAATTAATAGTTGTTAAGTGTCAAGTTTTGTTTTAAAGGTAATAGATTAAGTACTGATAATTTTTATACTAGAAACCAAGTTTAGTCAATATGCTCAAATACTAACCCCGTAGTCAGGATTCAAAAGTGCTTTATAAGCCCCCATGCTAGTCCCCAGCCTACTGCACTTGGGGTCTTTAGTCCCACCACTCAGGCACATGCCCTAGGCCTAGAACACTTTGCTTTTCTCCTGGGCCTTATTTAACCCCACCTTTCCCTCACAGGCCAGTCTTAAGATGCTCCTTTATTAAGACTCCTGGCACCTGTACCCAGCACTGCTTCCTTTATCTGCAGCAGTTACTGCTGGGTCACCTCCCCTCCTCTACCTGGGCGCCCAGTGGTCATAATGCCACTCACTTCAATGCCCATGCCCAGGGCTCTTTGGGATTCCTGCTGACCTATGTAGAGAGGTATAGTTTAATGCAAGTAAGAGTGCCATCATAGACATAAGTTTGAATGTGTCCATTTTTTTAGTAATAATATCCAAACATCAAGACTTTCATGAGCAATCTTGGAATGGCTCTCCCAAGCTGGCCTGCACCATATGCCTGACTCTGAGTCACACCAAGACATCAGACCTTGTCTTGGTCATTGTCACATTCCTTTGCCTGATGTAGACAATCAGTAAAAGTTGAGGTTGATTAGAATGCCTGGTGGCCAGTATTTCAGACTAGTCTTGCCATTGTTAGGCTCTGTGAGGGTAGGTACTGTTTCTTTACCATTCTATTTCCTAGCACGTGACACACTCATAATAAATATTTGCGAAGTGGACATTAGTTGTTTGCTTGGGTTTATCTTAGAATTTTCCTCCACAAGATTTGAGTGTATATTTTTGTACATAGTAAGTGCTAATGATTAGAGCTCAGTTTTAGCAGGAAGAATGGAAACCATTTGGTCCCAAGCCTTGCATCCAGTGCAGATGTGGGCCACACTCTCTATGAACCTCTGGACATAGACCTTTGGTTTTCTCACAAAGTCTAAGGAGACATACATGGGGTTATACTGTGAAAACAATTTGTCAAGGGTGGGGAGAGTGTGATCATTACTGAGTAGTTCACAGAAAAATTTTTCCATGCATCACACTTCGATTTTAGGTCCTTTTTAGTCCTCACAAGAGTCAGTAAAGGAGAAGACTTTGTTCTCACCCCCATCTTAGAGATGAGGATGATTGCAAGCTCAGGGTCACACAGTGGGCCAGGGTCAAGCTCCAGTGTGATATGACACTATGGAGTTCAGTCTCCGGTGTAGACCTTTGCCTTTGCTCCCGCTGGGTGTGACCCAGAGTGCACAGAAGTACAGTAGAAGGGAATCATTAGGAATTATTCAGTGCTAGTTGACTGGGTTGGGTTAGAGTTATTACTGAGGAACCATTTCAGATGTTCCTTTAATAGGAAATATGTGGCGGTGAGAACCCTCCTTGGGTAAGAAACTTACGTAGTAATTTCCTTCCTTTGATTTTCCCTCTTCAAAATGACCACCCTTTTAAAGAGCCACACACTTCCCTTGGGGTTTGAGGTCCAGAAAATCTTGTTAATTGCTATGGTTGGAAACCCTTCTTTTAAGGGATGTTCTTAATAATAATTTCATGATTTTGAAAAATAAAATTGTTCCTGGGGTTCACTTAAGTTTCTGGAAGGTGAATAAAAATGTCAGTGATGAAAGAGAATGTTCTAAGTCTTAAAACCAGTACTGCTCAAAGAAGCAAAAGGAAGTTCCCTCTAACAAGCATCATGCTATTGATTCTAGCCCTTCATCAGTTTAGAAGTATGTCTTGTGTTTTTCATATAGATTCTATTGTTTCCTCTCAGCTACTGTTTCTTAACATGAGTATTTTAATTCACAATTAAATCTTTCTATTGTCCTTTAAAATGGGATTATTGGTCTCAATTTAACGATTGTACAGGGAAGCATAAACAACAGTAAAACAGTAAATAGAAGTTTAAGTAAGCAAAATCTTTCAAGATTGTACCCCCCTCTTCTTCAACCTTTCTTGGTTAATATTGTATATATGTTGTTGTTGTATTCTGATGTATTTCTTTCCTGACATTATAGAGAATTTCTTACATATCTGTGCTGCCCACACCCCCTTATTTTGCTGCTGTGACATTCTCTACTTTGAGGGCACCCAAATGGGCATTCTGCATAGAAAGACTTTTTTTTTTTTTTATTGTTACTAAAATTTTTTTTCCAGTGTTTCAAGATTCATTCCCCATTCCCCACACCTAGTGCTCCACGCTTTAGGTGTCCCCAGTACCCACCACCAGGCTCTCCCATCCCTCCACCCCCCTCCCTCCAAGTCCCTCAGTTTGTTTCTGTGTTCAAAGTCTCTGTTGTTCATAGAAAGACTCTTAACTTGAAATCAGGAAACCTAGATTGTACTCCTGGCTATGCTACCAATACTAGTAACTCTGGCCCCAGATGTATCTGAATAGGAAATGACTGGACCAAATAACCTTCAGGCCTCTTTAGGTTTGAGGTTATTACTTTCAGGTTTAGGTTATTTACCTATAAAAGGGAGGCTTTTATTTTTAGCTTTGTACATAAAGATACTTTTTCCATTTGAACATCTTTTCCTTAAAGAAAATATTGAACCTGTTATTTAAAGTATCTTCTTACAGGGCACCTGGGTGGCTCAGAGGGTTAAGCCTCTGCCTTCGGCTCAGGTCATGATCTCAGGGTCCTGGGATCGAGGCCCACACTTGGCTCTCTGCTCAGCAGGGAGCCTGCTTCCCCCTTGTTCTCTGCCTGCCTTTCTGCCTACCTGTGATCTCTCTCTCTCTCTCTCTGTCAAATAAATAAATAAAAATCTTTTAAAAATAAAAAAAATAAAGTATCTTCTTACAAATTAATTTGCAAAGTTGCCATCTCTTTGGTAGGTATGGAGCATATATCTTTGAGGATAATAAACATCGTAAACCTTGTAAGGTCTATAAAGTAAGGGTTGCAGTCAGCTAGACTATGACTTTCCATGTAGAGCATTTTAGAAGGTAAAGCAAGCACTATAAAACTTTTCTTTGAAATAGAAACATTTTAGGAAGATAATGTCTGTTTTCCTAATTATTGTTTGCTGTCACTTTATTTCTGAGTGTCTTTGTTACTGTGAACTGACAGTTATTTTTATTAGATTCAAATCCATGATTAACAGAAATCATACCTTTTATTTTTATTTAGAAGGAAGGTACTTTTTGAAATCTGAGGTGATAGTCCCAAGCCACACAAATTATGATTAGCTTTACATCTAATCATGATTTTTGTATGATCTTTGTATGATAAGAAGGAGGTGTATAAGTAAGATAACTGAAGCAGTATCATACATCAAACTTGGTTTCTTTACTTTTATTACCAGCTAAATTGTCATTAGTATTCAGTGGTTTAATTAAGAAAAATAAAAACAAAAACAGGAAGGAATTTACAAGCCCAAGTCAAAAGAATAGGGGACATTGCACCAATAAGAAAATTCAAAAGGATACTATTAAACCAAACTGAAATGTGTGAGGTGTAAGAAGGGAGGTTGTGCAAACTAAGTGGTAAATACATGGGCAAACCCAGTACTCCCAAGTAACACTGACTATATAAAACAATATTTATATTATATACCAGAAATTAGAAAAGGTTTGATCAAAGTCTATTTAAATAGTTTTGGGCAAATATACTCTATGAAGATGTTGTTTACTTCGTATTGCATCACATTAAGAAGTACACAACATCTAGTTGGTGATAGCAAGACTAGGATCAGGATGAAACAGGCAAATTTGTCTATCACAAAGTCATATTTTTCTCACTCTGTGGGTGAGATCCTGGCAGAAGAAATAAGTGTAGTCTGGGAGAGAGAATTGTGTATAGTGTGTTTGAGAAATAGTAAGGAGAAGGATTTCCTATAGTGCAGCCCTTGGCTAAGCTAATATCTGAACAGAATAGTTTACCTATTAAACAATTCTTTTAAAATGAAAATGTTTCAGAATCACTAAATGAATCATTTGTTTAATGATTGAGAATCATTTAATCAGAATTAATAAATAATCCCATAGCAAACAACTATTGATATTGGACCAGACCCCCTTAAAGCCCTTCTGTCATTTCTTTTGTACCCCCACCCCAGCTCCTTTGTACTTTTGCATGTGGGCCCACATCTGTCCCTGTCTTCAAAAGACTGCCCTCAGCCACAGATACTGTTTTGTCTGCCTGTGAAAACAGCTGGCAGTATATGAGAATTTGGGTCCCCCTTAGTTTAGTTTAGGTGTCCCTTAGCCAATGAGTGACTTATGAAAGCCCAACTCCTGTTCAGGTTTGAACAAAATCTAATCTAAATTTGTTCCCCAAAGCTCTCCTGTGAAATCCGACTGAGGCTATAACTTTGCAAGAAGAAAACAAACAAATTGGATATCAACCCCCAAATACTTCCTCTGTGCAAACGTGTGTATTTATAAACAATATCTTCCTTATCTGCTCATCTATTGATGGACACTTGGATTGCTTAGATATCTTGGCTATTGTAAATAATGCTGCAGTAAACACAGGATGCATATATGTTTTTTTCATTACTGTTCATGATTTCTTTAGGTAAATATCCAGTAGTCAAATTACTGGTTCATTTTTAATTTTGTGAGGAAACTTCATGTTTTTTTCCACAGTGCCTACACTAATTTACATTCCCATCAACAGTGCACAAGGGTTCCTTTTTCTCCACATCCCTACCAACACGTGTTATTTCTTATCTTTTTGATTTTAGCCATGCTGACAGATATAATGAGATTTCTCATTGACGTTTTTATTTGCATTTCCCTGATGACTTTTGACATTGAACACCTTTTCACATGTCTGTTGGCCATCTGGATGTGTTTTTTGGGAATGTAAGGACCTATTTAGCCACAGTGACTCTGTTTTGTCCAAGCCGCCATCTTGTTGTTTATGTCCACATAAGAGTTGACTCAGACAGCTGGTTCCTTGAACAATGAGGATGTAAATTATCAACAGTTAGGACCTAGTGGGAGAGCCCAAACGTCTTTAACCTCCCAGATCCTGAGCAATGGAGATGCAAATTAAGAATGGGCAGACAGTTCCCCCACCATCTTGTTGTTTACATCCAAACAAGGGCAAGTCAGATCAGGTGGAAACACCCAATCAGTTAATCCCCTTAACCTCCCCGGACCCTGACCAATGGAGATCCCCTGGTAAACCACTCCGTGTTTAAATTGTAAAGGGGATTATGAACTTAACAGTTTAACTGTATTCATCATCACAGCAGAGCAAAAGAATTAACTCTAGGCTGCTGCGTGATTGCAGTCAGCTGATGAGGTGCAGTTTTGTCCTATAAAAGCTAGCTTGTAAGACTAGGTGTAGTCGTTCTCTCTTTAGAGACGACCCTGACACGGGGTGTAATTCTTGGATGCTTGGTGCAAAATACAGCTTTGCTTGACCTTCGCTTTTGTATCAGCTTCCTTCCTTTGACCACGGACCCTTACAGGAAAATGGCTATTTAGGTCTTCTGTCCATCTTTTAATTGGACTATTTGGTTTTTTGGTATTGAGTTGTATAAGCTCTTTATATATTCTGGATATTAGCCCCTTATTGGCTATGTCATTTGCAAATATCTTCTCCCAGTCAGTATGTTGACTTTATGTTTTGTGGGTAGTTTCCTTCACTGTGCCAACACCTTGTATTTTGAGGCAGCCCCAGTACTTTTTCTGTTTTTGTTTCCTTTGCCTCAGAAGACATCTAGAAAAATGTTGCTATGGCCATGGTCAAAGAAATTACTGCCTGTTTTTCATCTAAGATTTTTATAGTTTCTGGTCTCATGTTTAGGTCTTCAATCCATTTTGAGTTTACTTTTGTGTATGATATAAGAAAGTGATCCAGTTTCATTCTTTTGCATGTGGCCCTCCAGTTTTCCAGCACCATTTATTGAAGAGACTGTCTTTTCCCCCATTGTATATTCTTGCCTCCTTTGTCACAGATTAACTGACCATATAAGCAGGGTTTATTTCCAGACTCTATTCTGTTCCATTAATCCACATATTTATTTTTGTGCCAGTGCCATACTATTTTGACTACTACAGCTTTGTATTGTATCTTAAAATCTGGGACTATGATACCTCCAGCTTTGTTTTTCTTTCTCAAGATTGTTTAAAGGATGGGATCTTTCCTTTTGCAACAACATGGATGAACCCATTATGCTAAGTGAAATAAATCAGGAAAGACAAATACCATATGATTTCATTCATACGTGGAATCTAAAAAACAAAACAAATGAATAAACAAACAGAAAGGAGAACCAGCTCTATAAAATACAAAGAACTGATTGGTGCCAGAGGGAAAGGAGGGGGATGAGTAAAATCAGTGAAGGGGAGTGGAGGTACAGGCTTTCAATTATGGAATGAGTCTGTCACTCAGATGAAAGGTACAGCCCCTATATTCAAATCTAAAAAAAATTATGGATAATCCCAGCCTGATAAAGAAAAGAAATATAAGGGGCATCTGGGTGGCTTCAGTTGATTAAGCAACTGCCTTCCGCTCAGGTCATGATCCCAGAGACCTGGGTTCAAGTCCCACATCAGGCTCCCTGCTCGGCGGGAAGCCTGCTTCTCCCTCTGTCACTCCCCCTGCTTGTATTCCCTCTCTAGCTGTGTTTCTCTCTGTCAAATAAATAAATAAAATCTTTAAAAAAATAAATAAATATAATCAGAAGTCAAGGAAAGCATGTATTCCAGAGAGTAAATAACGTGTTAAACAAAAAAGGTTTTTAGTATGTCAAAAATAAACTGAGTTGAAAGAGTGAAATGCTGACACATACTACAATATGAATGAACCTTGAAAACATTATGCTAGGAGAAAGAAGCCAGACACTAAAGGTCACATATTATATGATTCCACTTATACAAAATGCCTGGAATAGATAAAAGAGAAAGGTCACATGTTATATGATTCCATTTATACAAAATGCCTTCATTTCCCTGAAGACTGAAAGCAAACTGGTGACTGCCAGGATTTGGGTTTAGGAAAGAATGGAAGCAACTCTTCAGAGGTGCGGGGTCTGCTCTGGGGGTGATAAAAATGTTTTGGAACTAGATAGAGGTGATTGTTACACCCCATTGTGAATGTACTAAATGCCCCAGAATCATGTACTTTAAAATGGTTAATTTTATGCTGTATGAATTTTACCTCAATTTTTAAAAAGGAAAAAAGAAAAATGAACTGATTGCCTAAAACATACTTAACACTGAGTCATGAAAATGGCTACAAATGTTTCATAAGTCTAGTTGGAGAAGAAGAGTTTCTAAATGGAACCTCTAGGAATAATTTCACATATCTCAAAAAGGGATAACTTGGGAATAGGGACTCAGGAAATGCCAGTGATTTAAACTTAACCATTATTTTGGGGAAATTAAGACAAAGATTTATGAAAATGGGCACCCTTCTAAATCATTCATCACCTGTATCTTTCAATGAAAGATCCTTAAGGTAAGAAAGCTATTTTATATCTCCTCTAATTTGTTTTTTTTTTTTTTTAAGATTTTATTTATGTATTAACAGAGATAGAGAAAGATCACAAGTAGGCAGAGAGGCAGGCAGAGAGAGAGCAAGAAGCAGGCTCCCGGCTTAGCAGAGAGCCAGACTTGGGCCTCAATCCCACGACCCTGAGATCATGACCTGAGCCGAGGGCAGAGGCTTTAACCCACTGAGCCACCCAGGCGCCCCTCTAATTTGTTTTTATTATCAGTGATAGTGATAAACAAGATATTGATTAAAGCTTACAAAGAGAAAAAACCAACAGTTTGCTGTAAGGCTAGGCACACCCACCAGGTTGATCACAGGAAGGTTGAATGACAACCACAAACCACCCAAGAGAGTCTCTTTGAACTTCACAGGTCAAACACTAACCATTGTCAAGGTTATTGCCCTATTAGTAGTACTTAGAAAAACTATTCAATAAAAATAAGTTTGCATTGTAGCCCATTAGATAAAGAAATTCTGTTTTGACTATAGACTTTTGCATGTTTCTTTTTCTTCCCTTATTCATTAACACATCTCCTTACTGTGGACATGGATGATGTCCTAGTTTCAGTTTTCAGAGAGTTTATATTCTAGCAGGGAAGCAATTTGGAAGCAATAACTGTATCATAAGGTTTTTGCTGGAGTGGATGAATATCCCCCTCATTTGCTTGAGTCAGTAGGAAGGCTTCAACAAGAAGGCCTTCACTGTGTGACTTACAGGTTCATCAGGTTTCCAGGCAAACACCCATAGGAGAGCATTCGCCTATCCCTAAATTTATTTTCCCATTATCTTTTGGCCAAATATGACTACCATTCAGAAGCCAAGTGTTATTTTTCCCTGTGTTCTCTGTAGCATTTAACATAGTTTTCAATAAAAACGTGCTGAACAAATGGTAAAGCAGAACCAAAATAGTCACAAATATTTCTTGGCCATATAAAACAATTTTTTTAGTAGTAATCACAAAACTATCTTTGATATTCCTTCCTCACTTCACTACATACTCTCCCATAACCAAGAGACAAAATAGAACCAAGTTAACTTGGAATTATAGAACTCTATCTGTCAGGCCTATGCAAGGGGACTTGCTGCGTAAAAAAAACTCATACTTCTAAAGAACTTTGCTGAACACTAAACAGAGGCAGTTGTTGATAAAGGGTACTGGTCTCAGAATCAATGTATCTGAGTTATATATTAGCTCTTATGTCTGCTGGTTCATTGAAATTAATCCCATTTGTAGTTATCAAGCAGAATAAATAGCATTTACTTTCCAAGTTGTTAGGATAATTTAATGAGATAGTACATTAAAGTGTTTCGTACAGTCTGAATCATCATATTAACAGTGGTTCTTTCCTTCTTTTGCCGACTTTATTTTTTCTTTTCTAATTAACTGAAAAGTAGAAATCTGACCTGAATTGATCTAAGACTTTGTTGTTTTGTTTTTTATAAACAAAATGGAAAGAGAAAGATAATAGAGTAATTTAGAAAAATGATAATTAGAAATTGGAAGTGTTCCACTTTTTTCTAGGATAGAAAAGAAATCCAGTTGGAAATTGCCACGCCTTGTCAATTGCCCAATCATAATGGGAAAGAATGGATAATGAAACCAATAGAATTAAAAGTACAGAGAGATTTAGTTACAGCAAAGATCAAAGAAACCAGAAGGAAGATCAGCTGATACAAGAACACATAAAAACAACCAGTACCTATTCTTCCACATTAGTGGTTTATCTGGTTAATTTGCCTTGCAGCTCAATAACTCTAGAATTCAGTAAATGAACAGGATTTTTTTTTCTTTTTCATTCATTCCTTTCCTTGAAAATCTCAACAATTTCTCTTTCTTCCCCCTGCTGTCCTTTTCCTCATAAAAAGCATAATTATCCACCAGTGGGCTAGTAGCTTTAAAACTTTTGAACTTTTTTGAAAAATAGAAATCTAAAGTACAATTGAAATATGACAACAGATCCATGTGGAGCTATTCTGTTTAAATAGGGAAGTGGATGGGTGGAGACCGCTGCATCATCTCCACCTGGCTCCTTAGTGCTCCAGCATCATAGTTTGAAAGTAATTATTGAGGATTAATTACTCCTGTAAACATTTTACATATGCATATAGTTTTTTCCTCCCTCTCTCAGGTTAGTAGCCTGTGGCAATAGTTATTATGAGGGCACAGTTAACAGTATAATTCAGAAGCTGAATCAGAGTGTGTTCTTTTGTTAATCTCAAATATGAAATCAAATACTTAATTTAAATATGCCATCATTAGCTGGCCTTTCAGATTTGGAGAATCTATACTTTTAATTTTAGATGAAATGCTCTTAAATCTTTATGAATTTGCCAACGAAATATCTGTCTGTTAATATGGGGCACAGAAAGAAAAAGTTTGAGTGTTACCAAGGTCCATCTTTCATTTAACCCTCCAACTAGCTGGCAAATTAGATGATGTTATTATGTTTTGAATGAAGATTATGAAGCTCACTGAAATTAAATTATTTGGCTCCGCATATGCAACCTGGGCGTCAAGCCAGGTCCATCAAATTCCAAAGCCTGCGTCTTTGGTACCGCGGCTGACATTTAATTCCAGTTTTAGGGGAATTCATTTCTGTAACTTTCCCATTTGCTTTATGGTTATAGTTCCTGGCCCTTAAACAAGAAATCTGATTACTTTTTATCAGTGGTGTTGGTATTAATTTAGGTTCTTGGTGTTGCCCATTGTTTTTGTTAAATAATAACAATAAGCTATCTATAATAGAATTATCTTGAGTAACCAGGAATATTATCAGATCCTTAGTAAATAATTAGACTGAGTGCTTCAGGTTTAGTTATAGATCTTTTTCAGTTACTTAGACACTTATTAATGAAAATACAAATTCCAAGAAAGGTAATTTTCATTGTCATTTAAAAAAAGGCAATTTGCTTCCTTCCTGGAATTGCCAACAATGGAGTGGATCGTCAGTCATGAAGACCATTGAACCAGGACCACATATTTGTAAAAAGCCTCACATTAGGACTTTCAGTATTATCTGCAATATATATAACAATATAGCCACTGTTAGTTGTCACTGTTCAAATAATTAATAGAGTAAAGGAAAGTTAATGATCTCTCTTTCCACGTGTATTCGTTCCAGTGAGTGTGATCTTTCATACCTCTCTTCATGAATATAAACACATCTTTAAACAAGGAGATAGGGTTTGCTTTTTTTCACTTAATAATCTCATGAGGATGTCCCTTCCCTGACAGACATTCAGGTTGTTTACAGTTTCTGTCACTTCAGACTGCAACAGGCATACTTGTGTCTGTATATACATGTCTCCTTTATTTATTCATCTTTTAAATTAAACTTTTTTACTATGAAATATAACAAACTATGAAAAAATGCATAATTACAGAGCATAGAATGATTATAAAGCATACCCATGAAGCCACTACAGAATTCACGAAACAAAACCTTTTCAGGTATCAGAAGCCACCCCAGTATGTGTCCTTCCTGGTGACATCTCTGTCCCTCCGCTGGAGATCATCTCAGTCCTCAGATTTCTTCTGTTTTTCCTTATAGTTTTAGCCTTTTATGTACATTCTTAAAAATGTAGTTAGCTTTGCCTGGTTTTGACCTTTATAGAGATGGTACCATATGTGTGTATTCTTAAATTTTGCTTCTTTCACTCCCCAAAGAGATGCCACAGTCCCCAACCATACACCGCAGCGGAGAAATTCAGGGTGGGGGCCCTCACTTTGAGCACCTGTGTGTTGCTGATACTTTGTATGCCAATAAACTTAGTAAAATGCATCCATTTATTGTAGGTGACTCTGGCTTATTTATTTTCATTCTACATTTGGGCATTTACCACAGGCTGTTTATCCATATAATCGTTCTAGGCATTTCTGGACATTACAGACAGTGGTGTCAGCCCAGTGATGTGTGGCCCCTAGTGTACAAGTGTGTGCCTTTAGCGGTGGGGACGAGGATGCTTCTTTAACCTCCGTAGGTAATGCTAAACTGGTTTCCAAAAGCAGGAGTTCCAGTCTCCTTGCCTGTTAGCACTGTAAACTGTTCTTGCTGCTCTACTTTCTTTCCATTATTTGGTGTCTTTAGATGTCTTTTCGTTATGTTTTCCAGACTTTGTTCATTTTCACCTTGATGGATCTATAGTAGAATCTCATTTTGGTTTAAATTGCAGTTCCCCGATTACTTACTGAGGCTGAGAAAGTTTTGTTATGTTTACTGAACATTTGTATTTCCTCTTCGGTCTATTCAGGTCTGTTGTGTGTTGTTCTTTTGGAGTTTTGAGCTTTCTATATTCTGAACATGAGTCCTTCAGTGGTTCTATATGGTTAATGTGTCATATAGGTGGTATGTCTTTTTGTTCTTTTTTATTAGTTGAAATACTTAATTTATCAAAGTTGTCAATCTTTTCCTTTATGGTTAGTGCTTTCATTTCACTTAAGAAATCTTTTCATACCCTGAGGTCATGAATGGTACTTTGATTTGGGATAGCATTCCCAAAGTGGAACTGCTTGGGCCAAGAGTATGTAACTAGACTTGTTTTCATGACCCTACAGGCAGGCCTCATGAAGCATCATAACCCTCTTTGAAATGACCCTTGGCTCTCCTGGGACCACGCCCAGCACAGTGGGAGCCTGAGTTTCCTTCCCCCAGGTCCAAGAAATCTGCTTACAGGTAATGAGATTAACTGAGGCATCAAGGGAAACAGTAAAATGTAAAAGAAGTTAAAAGGGTGTTTATAATAAAAAGGGCTACTATTTATTATATGCCAGATACCGAGCTGGGTGTATATAATCCTCAGAATAACCTTAAATTAAATATTACTTTATCCATTTCAAAGATGAGGGACTTAAAATCAAGAGTAAATATTTTACCTTAAAATACGTTTAAATGGCCCCAAAGCAAATTCTGCTTCTTTTATGGTATCCTGAAGCATAATCTAGTTTGATTGTACTTGGGTTGGACTTAGAGGTACAGGGCGGTGTGGTCCATGCCAAATGCTTGATCACAGAATAAACCACCTGCCCTTACTGTCTGTGATTGGATAGAGTGGGGATGGGGGTAAAGCATGAGAACTTCCCCACTGCAGGCCGCCTCGCCTACACATATGCTTAGAAATGGCCAGATTCAGACTGTGGGATTGGGGAGGGAGAGGATGGTGGCTGACATTGCTTCCTGCCCCAGTAGTTGAAGAGGAGGTCCTGTGTTTCCACAGTTTTTTACCATGCAGTAGCGCAGACTGATTTAAGTATGTTGGAAGCCATTCACTTGGTAAAGAGTGTTTTATTGTTTTCTTCTTCACACCCCTATAGAGATTATTTCAGTCTTAGAAAGAGTATATGAAGGGAGGCTACTGGATATGTGAAGTCATGATAGTCGATTCTAAGAGGTTTCTTTTTTCAAGAATCAGCACACTTGTAATAATGTTTAGTAAAAAAACATGTATCAAAAAATATGGGCTTTCTGTGGAAATGTGGGTGTTCCTGCCTTCACACTGGTGAGTGAATAGAACCATGACACTTTTGAAATAACAAATACTACCTGGACATGAGAAAGATCTAGAACTTCGCAGACTTCCAGATAGCAACATGTTGCAGGAATTCCTTATTTCCCAAGTAGCGGGGTGTGTGTGTGTGTGTGTGTGTGTGTGTGTGTGTGTGTGTGTGTGTGATTTCCTGCTAAGGTAGAACAGAAGCTTGCAAGGAACTTGTTCTGTGCAAAATTGTGTTAGTTAATATTTTTATATCTGAACTTTTGAAGAAAGAGTTGGCATTAGGAAGAACGTTTTTTATATAAGCAGTATCTTGTAAAATGTGAGACATTCCAGAGTTATGAGTTTATCTTACGTAATTGTAGCAGTTTAATCGGTGATTGAAAAGAATAGTGCAAAAGGCTTAGTTTTGGGTGTATATTTAATTTTTTCAGTTTCTCCAGCTATCTACAGTTTGAAAAGTACCTTCCTGAAATTTTGTGGACCAGCTTTGGAAAATGTTATTCCCTACACCTATGAAGTATTTGGGGGATATTCTTAGTAGGGAAGTGTCTCTGTGGTCGAAATGCCTGATCTGATACCCTTGCTGGCTACTCAACCTTGGGGAAGGTATGTCCCTGCAGGGGAATGGCTAGAGGGCCGCGTGAGCACCTGTATACAGGTGCTGAGGTCCAGGCCCAGGTAGCAGGGCATTCACAGTGAATACAACCATCCGAGCAGTATTACTGGAAAGCTCTTTTACAGTATGCATTCTGTAGTTTTCAGTATCTTTCTCATCACCAAAGAAGGTTTAAATCTAAAATCGCTCCTTGAAATTCAGCGGTCAGTCAGAACAGCCTATTCCAAAAGCTGTCCATGTCTTTACATAGATGTTTATGTAAACTTAGGTGAAAATGATGTCTTTTTCTTAGTATTCATGTCCTTCTTAGCTTCCATAAGCACTGGACATCAGCACACATACAGCCTCTATCTCAGAGTTCATGGCAGGCCTGTGCAGAGCCATGGACTCAGTCCCATGGGTCAGCAGCATGCCTGGCTCACCTAGAATGTGGGGACACCCTCAAGAGAACACAGAGCTAGACCCCACATCCTGCCTATCTTAACTTAGAAAAAGAAAGAGCAGGCATTATAAAAGAGGGGTGTTAAGGACTGTTTAGCTTTCCTCAGCCTCTCCTCTTTTCTCCCATTTCTTGTACAGCTTGTTGGGTCCTGTTTAAACTTTCCATTAAAGATGACAGCATCACTATTTGATGGCAGAAGTCCCCAACCTTTGGTTTTCCGGAAGCTTTGATACTCTTTTGGGTGAGAGCTTCTAGGAAAGGGAAGAAAGATGATGTCTATAACAAAATCATAAGCAGAACTGAAGAGGGTGCAACACTGGACTTATTTCAGGTCATGGTTGGAGGTCTTCTTGCTAGAGATCCCTGTCTTAGTTAATTAACTTTTCAAATATCAGCCTTATTGAGATTCTGTTTACACACCATAAAAGTTACCCTTCTAAAAGTATATAATTTAGTAGTTTTTATATTCACAAAGTGTGGGATCATCATTACTGTCTCATTTCAGAACATTTTTATCACCCCAAAAAGAAGCCCCATGCTCATTAATAGTTGCTTCCTATTCTCTCCAGCCAGCCAAACACTAATCTGCTTTCTGTCTCTGGATTTGCATATACTGAATACCTCATACAAATGGAATCATATAGTCTATAATCTTTTATGCCTGGTTTTTTGTACTTAGCATAATGTTTTCCAGGTTCCTGCTTCTTGTGTCATGTAGCAGTACTTCATTCCTTTTTATGGTTGCCTGGTACTCCATTATATGGATATACTAGATTTATTTATGCATTCATCAGTCGATAGACATTTGGGCAGTTGCCACTGGCTGACTATCATGAGTAATAATAACTGCTGTGAACACTCATATACAATTTTTGCATGGACCCAAGTACTCAGTTCTCTAGGGTAGAGTCCCAGGGTCAGGATTGCTGGGTCACTGCCAAACTGTTTTCCAGAGTGACTGCCCCAGGTTACCATCTGACCAGCATAATGATACATTTTAAATCACTGGTTATCTAATCTTACTAGGATCTCAAGGTTTCCATGGCTCCTATCAATCTGTTAAGAATCTCCTGGGCCATCTAGTAGACCAAACCCTTTCTGAAGGAAATACTTTTCAGTATCATGACAAAAGCTTATTTAATTCATTCACAGTTCTCTTTTGAGTGTAATGAAGCTGACATAAAAGGACATAAAGGGACATAAGTGGCCTTCTGGAAGACAGTCTTTTTTCTTCTTAAATTATGTTAAAACTGTATTTATGACTAGCGGAGTCTGATACTAGATTAATTAAACAAGTGTGATTAGACATAAGAAAATCAGAAACACATTTTTTAGAAGGAAAGTCAAGGCTTATGAAAAATTTTCAAAGGGAAGAAAGAGGGAGAGAACACAAACAGGAGGAGCAGGAAAGGGAGAAGCTGGGAGTCTCAGCGGCTCAGCAGGGAGTTCAATGCGGGGCTGGATCCCAGGACAGTCAGATCAGGACCTGAGCCGAAGGCAGACACTTAACCGACTGAGCCACCCAGATGCCCCTCACTTAGCTACTTTGAAAATTTTCTTTCTTGACTTCGTTGATTCTTTAGTTTCACTTTTTTCCTCTCCAGGTCCCCATTCAGGTGTAGCCTCCCCTCACCTGGTAGAGAAGCACCTTGGGGATGAGATCAGCGTCCTCAAGTGTGTGTGCACACATCCTCCCTCCCCATCTCTCTAGCACCACCAGGCCAAAGGGCTCTGTCCATGAGGGTCGATGAGGGTGTGCCCAGCTGCTCGCCAACATAGCTCTTACCATTCTGATTGCCAGGATCTATGGAGGTGTTGTGATACCTGTGCTAGGATAACTTTGACCCAGCTGATACCAGTCATGAGAAAGTTTTAAAATGTCACCAGATCCTGATGGAGTGGTTTGATATGGAGTTGGCTTCAGCCCCTTGCTACTTACTGGTGGTGGCCCCAGGAACCTCTGTGCTCTCTCATGCTGTGGTATGGGTATGGTACAGACCCTCTGTAGGAATGCAAGAATAGGAGCCAGCCCTGCAAGACCACAGGCACCTGCTCATCGGCAGTGGAGGGCACATGTTGGCTATAAGGCCTCTATAGAACTTTCTTTTTACCTCTCTAAGTCTAAACTACTATGTGTTACTAGAAAGGGTAACCTTGAGCAAGTCATTTAATTTGCTGTGATTTTTATCTGTACAAACAGGGTTGGAATAAAGGTAAAATGCTAGAAGCAATACTTGGCCCATAATAAAATTACCAAGTAATTATTAGTAGCTGTTATTATTATGCTTATATGTGGATTTTCAGGAAGGAATACCTTACTAGGAAAGAGGATTTGTTGCCTTTACTGGATTCCTGGAGTTGTTTTGAACACCTATATGTGAGGCACCTCTGCTGTTCTCTTAGGTACTGACAAAGTCATTCACAGTGGAAGTGCAGGCAATTCCTACAGGAGGGCCTCCTCTCCTATGTGAGCAAGTATGCACCCCTCAAATGTTCCCATCCCCTGGAGCATCTTCCTCAGGATCCCCATAGGTCTTTGTCAACACTGCCAATTGGCCTCCTTCTAGAATTACTATAATCTTTTTTTTTTTTTTTTAAGATTTTATTTATTTATTTGACAGAGAGAAACACAGATAGAGAGGGAACACAAGCAGGAGGACTGAGAGAGGGAGAAGCAGGCTTCTCGCAGAGCAGGAAGCCCGATGTGGAGCTCGATCCTGAGTCTCCAGGATCATGACCTGAGCTGAAGGCAGCCGCTTAAGAACTGAGCCACCCAGGCACCCCTAGAACTACTATATTCTTGTTGAGTGTTGGGCCACAAGAAAGTATAAAGTGATAGAATTACTGCATTATTTACAAGTAACCAGATGCATTGACCTAATTTTTTTTTTTAAGATTTTATTTATTTGACAGTGAGAAACACAGCGAGAGAGGGAACACAAGCAGGGGGAGTGAGAGATGGAAAAGCAGGCTTCCTGCCGAGCAGGGAGCCCGATGTGGGACTCTATCCCGGCTCTCCAGGATCATGACCTGAGCCGAAGGCAGTCGCTTAACCAACTGAGCCACCCAGGCGTCCCGCATTGACCTAATTTTACAAAGACTGTTATCTTTACAACTGGAAATAATATTCCCAAGTTGAACACTATTAGTAATGATTCAGGAATAAAGAAGATATTATCCCTTAGATTGCACTGTGATTAAACATAGAACTTAACATAAATGCCTGAAGCCCATGGGGCGCCTAGGTGGTTCAGAGGATCAAGCCTCTGCCTTCAGCTCAGGTCATGATCTCAGAGTCCTGGGATGGAGGCCCACATCAGGCTGTCTGCTCAGCAGGGAGTCTGCTTCCCCCCCCTCTCTCTGCCTACCTGTGATCTCTCTCTCTATCGAATAAATAAAATCTTTTAAAAAAAAAGAAAAAAGAAATGCCTGAGGCCTGTTATCTTTTTTTTTTTAGCTTGTTGTCTTCTGATCAGTAGGAGTTCAGGCATGTAGAGCCAGTGCTGGGTGAAGGAAAATTGGCAGCCTATGTCTTCTAATAGCAGGTGGCCATGATCCAGTGCATAGAGGGAGACAGACAGACATGAAGGGAAAATGGAGTCAGTCTTAAGCAACATTAAGGCTTAAAGAACAGTTCCAACTTCTTGGTTGCAGAAGCCCTTTATACTCTTCAAAATTAATGAGAACCCAAGAAGAGTTGGGTTATATTGGGTGCCTGGGTGGCTCAATGGGTTGAGCCTCTGCCTTTGGCTCAGGTCATGACCTCAGGGTTCTGGGATGGAGGCCCACATGGGGCTCTCTGCTCAGCAGGGAGCTTGCTTCCTCCTCTCTCTCTGCCTGCCTCTCTGCCTGCTTGTGATCTCTCTCTCTGTCAAATAAATTAATAACATCTTTAAATGTGGGTTATATTGATTAATACTTACTGTATTTGCAAGGCACCTGGGTGCCTCAGTTAGTTAAGCATCTGCCTTCAGCTCAGGTCATGATCTCAGGGTCCTGGGATGGAGTTCCACATTGGGATCCTGCTCAGCAAGGAGTCTGCTTCTCCCTCTGCCTCTCCCCACTTCATGCTCACTCACTGTCTCTCAAATAAATAAATAAAATCTTTTTTAAAAGAGTCTATAACAATACTTAGCATATTTGAAATTAAAACTAAAAAAAAATTAGTTCACCTAAAAATCCCAGTAATAACCCATTAAATAACATAAATAGCATTTTTATGAATAATATTTCCTAAAGCAAAACCACTTTAATGAAAAGAGAAGTATTGTTTTATGTTTTGTTGATCTCTCTAATATCTGACTGAATGGAATAGTAGAGTATCTTTTCTGCTGTGCAGTCAAACTGTTGTAGTATCATGCATCCTGTGACCTCTGAAAATCTCCACTGTGTACTCATGAGAAAGGAAAATAAGGTCCTAGAAAATAGTTCTGGCCTTGTATGCCACCTAAAAGGTGTCAGAGACCTCCAGGGGTCAGAAAGTCCCACTCTGAGAAACATAAATCTGAAGTTTTCCATTTTTCAGTTAATCTGGGTTGTAGAGTTCTGTGTACTACTCTCATAGTATGATATAGTATGGAGAAATTACCAACTACATGACAAATTTTAGGAACATTTTATACCCAAAATATTTGCTTGACTTAAAAAAAAATCTGAGTATGAATTAGCTCAGCGGACAAGGTTGCTTCTTTCTGTGTTGCCTCCCGACTATAGTCGACAGCACCATTGTAGTTTAAATCCCCTGGAGCAAATTCCACTCCATCCACACCCAAAAGAAAGTGGTTCAGACAGTATTAGATTACCCAGGGAAGACTTGGGAGTAGTAGTTAGATAATACAATATCAGATGAGGAAAAGAGCCCCTAAAATAACTCAGAAAACAGGCCAAGCTAGCAGGTAGTATCAGTTAATCTAGTATGCGAAAGGGAAAACTTGCCACCTTTACCTTCTTCCAGTGGGCTGGAGGCCATGAATGTCTTAGTTTCCCTTACTTGAGTAATTGGTTTTCTTTTTCCAAATGGCATTAATGACCTACCAGTCAAGATGAATAAGATTGAATATAATGCGACCAGAGAATTGCACCAAAGAATTTACAAAATTAGTGTAAAAATGTATAAACTTAGCATTGTTTCAAATGGTAGTGAAGCTGGAACCCCATCCATTTTCTTCCTCATCTATGTGTATATGTTTCTGAAATTCCTCTTTGATATTGTCCCCAGTCACACTCCTTATTCTCACAGCCTCCTTTTCAGGGCCATGCAGAGGGCCTGAGGTTGCTGCCCCAGGACTGACCCCAATCCTCTTTAATTTGTCATATGACTAAGAGTATTGTGAGTCAGGGCAGAGAGCTGCTCTTCTCAGCCAAAAGTTCTCTAAGTGGATATGCCCATTTGGTGTTTTCTGAGCATGCATAGCTTATTCAGTTTCAGTGCACCATATTCTTGTCCTAGGATGGGGCACCTTGACTCTTTAACCCCAGGAGAGGCACCTGAGTGTTGAGACCATTTCAGATTCTTTTTTTTCTTTTTTTAAGATTTTATTTATTTATTTGACAGAGAGAAACACAGCCAGAGAGGGAACACAAGCAGGGGGAGTGAGAGAGGGAGAAGCAGGCTTCCCGACAAGCAGGGAGCCCGATGCGGGGCTCAGTCCCGGGTCTACCAGGATCATGACCTGAGCCGAAGGCAGTCGCTTAACCAACTGAGCCACCCAGGCGCCACCCCATTTCAGATTCTTATGCCCAATTTATGAGACTTTTTCTGGAGATGCCCTCAAATTGGTCCTTTTCCCCTCCCGCCCTGTAACTCTTGTTAGAAAGAGAGGAAGAGTTGAAAGCTTTTTTTTTTTATATATATATTTTTATTTATTTATTTGACAGAGAGAAATACAGCTAGAGGAGGAACACAAGCAGGGGGAGTGAGAGAGGGAGGACTAGGCTTCCTGCCGAGCAGGCAGCCCAATGCAGGGCTCAATCCCAGGACTCTGGGACCATGACCTGAGCCGAAGGCAGACGCTTAATGGCTGAGACACCCAGGTGCCCTTGAATGCCATTTTTTTTAAAGGTTTTATTTATTTATTTGAAAGAGGTAAGCAAGAGAGAGAGAACATGAACAGGGGCGGGGGAGAGGGAAAGGCAGACTCCCTCACTGAGCAGGCAGCCTGGCATGGGATTCAATCCCAGGAACCTGGGATCATGACCAGAGCCAAAGGCAGGCACTTAACTGACTAAGCCACCCAGGTGCCCTGAGTTGAAAACCATTTCAAAGGAAATCTCTGATCCCACATCCTCCTGTTGGTCACAGGAGTATCTTTGAAAAGAGTATATTTTTCATATATGAGTAGTTGTGTCACTAGTTTATTCTGTGCTAGTACTTTACACACCTAGACTATATGTAAGAAAGTGATGTCTACACAGGATCTCTCTACTGTCTTTACAACTTTCTGTGAATCTATAGTTAGTTCAAAATAAGTTTTTTAAAAAATCAAATGAATTATTAATTAAGTAGTTTAAAAAGCAGTAATAGTTAAGAAACTGTGAATTACATGATATCACTTTTTTGGGAGTTTATTTGAAAGTACCTAAAAATACCGGGGCGCCTGGGTGGCTCAGTTGGTTAGTCCACTGCCTTCGGCTCAGGTCATGATCCTGGAGACCCGGGATCGAGCCCCACATCGGGCTCCCTGCTTGGCGGGAAGCCTGCTTCTCCCTCTCTCACTCCCTCTGCTTGTGTTCCCTCTCCAGCTGTGTTTCTCTCTGTCAAATAAATAAATAAAATCTTTAAAAAA
>PITA01013879.1:0-55752 GCA_004023965.1 Spilogale gracilis
CTCTTGATCTAGGTCCTCTGTCCTCTTGCGTTTTACCTTTATTCTTCAATTGTGCCCTTATTACTTGTTTGGAATTAAAGTATACCTCATTCCTTGAAACAATGGTAAAGAACAGATGATTGGTTTTATTAATTTCTTTAATAAAAAATTCAACGTTGCCAAACCTGTGCTGTCTTTCCTTTTTTAAATGAATATTTTATCGGACATCGATGTCTGGGCATCACGGTTCTGGCTTTCTTCTTTGAACGGTGCCTTGGGTACTGGTTTCCACTGCTGCCAACCTGTTTGACTGCCCATACCAGTTAAGGTTTGTTAGCTTTGTGATAAGCAAGCTTCCCACAGTTGGTTAAAGATTCATCTTTTGGTGAAAGGCACTGTGTGAATTTCTGCCAGTCAGAATGGTTTGTTGTCTCTCATCAAGAAATGTGTTCACCTTTATGGTCCAATGATTTGGACGGTTCTGCTACAAGGAGTTCTTACCCCAAAGCTCTCTCTAGAGCCTGTATCTGTGCCTGAAAGACCTGCTATTGTAGTTCTTTCCTTGAATTAAATTATTCTGGCTCATGGAGTCCAAGTAGAACACACAGGAACAATACGATGTTCAATCTACTTCTTAAAACTTTGAGATGACTTTGCATTCTGAGCAATGAGCATTAAAGTTAGAGTTTAGGATGGCTGAGCAAAGAGAAGAGGTTCCACGCTGAAAATAAATACAATTTGACAGTTAACTCTCACACAATCCTATTTTCTACATGGTGATGTAGAAAAGGGGAAAGAAGTTATTCTTGTTTTCCATGCCAAGTGAGGACAGAAGAGAAAGGCCTAGATGGGGACCTTCAGAGTTTCAGGCACCTGGAGATGCTATTCACTCATGAAGGTGTCCTCCTGGTCCAGCCTCAGGGGTGGGCTGCCCACAGCAAGACCATCCTCAATTTAAGAATAGGCATGAAAGGCCTCTTCCCTTCACGAAGAGAGATGCTTGTCCAAGCTTATGGTATGTTATCACACGAAAGCCACCAAAGATGTGTGCAAATGTCTGCAACCATAAGCTCTCTTTCCCTCTCCAACTTTTTATTTTGTAAATTTTCATATTTACAGAAAGGTTGTAGAAAACGTAGTACAATCAATATCTAGGTAGCCTCCCCATAGATTCAACCTAGAACTTTCCACCTAGATTCAACAGTTGACACGTTTGCCACATTTCTCTCCCTCTCTCTCTCTTTCCTCTCCCTCTCTCCTCTCCCATATTCTCTCGCATCATTGGAAAATTGCCTGCATATAGAATAATGCTTTACTCCTAACTACCAAGGCAGGTCTTCTCTGGCAACAAGACTACTCTCCTGGTAACTGCAACGGCTTTATTGTGCCCAGAAAAATCAACAGGAATTCCATAGTATCACCTAACAATCAGCACCTGCCTCAATGTCTCCAATTGTCCCCAAATATCTTTTATGGTTGTTCTTCTTTATCTTTTTGAACAAGGATCTAATTGAAGTTATCATCTTGCTTTTGGGTTCATGTCTTTTTAACCTCTTTCCCTCTAGGACAATCTCCCCTTTCTTTCTAAAATGTTGACTTTTTGAAGAATCCAGGCCAGTTGTCCTGCAGAATGTTTCATCTTCAGGGAATATCCCACTGTATGTATCTTGGCATACCTTACCTTCCTCGTCCTCTATATTTTCTATAAACTATAAATTGGGTCTGAGGCATAAGGTAACCTTCAATGGTATTGAACCTGTGCTTCTGGGAAGTTTCCCTCAGTCACATTCCCAGATTACATAACTCCTTTGAATTTATGATTTGTTACTTAAGCAGCACACACATGGAAATTATCTCTGTCCTTCGCTGCCTCTGGGAGCAGATTAACTCTGCCCCAGGTGGAAGGCACCCCATTAGAAAGAAATGATCTTGGGACTGTGGAACATGTCACAAATCACTGAAATGCACTGTTGATTTCTGCTTCCTCTCCCTCATTACATGAACACAACTAAAAACTAGAGCTTGGAAGCCAAGGGGAATATTGGATCCTAGAGGAAGATCTAATTCTTAAATTCACCTGCTCCTACTCAGGGAGCAGGGCATTCCCCCCGCCTCAGATCCCATGTTTGGACACCATTTCCTCTGAGCTGCTTCATGAGTGTCCCTGTCCTGAGTCGACAACCACATTTGGTGGACAGTATGGGAGAAACTGCCATTGGGTGCAGAGTTAGCATCCATGATACTACTCAACTGAGTCTCAGCCCCTTCTCTCATCAGTCCTGCTGCTAAAAAATTGAATATTCTACATGAAAAGTGGTGAGGCAATAAACCAGATAAAATAGGTCAAGAAAGGCAAAGGGGTGGGGAGAAATGATTTCTGATGAATCTTGGAGTTACTCAATTCAGTGTCACTCAGATCTGAAAATGAAATATAGATTTTCTGTGTCAGGAAAGTTAAAGTCTCACCATCCAGGTATAATAACAGCAGTGAAAGTTCATTGAATGGGTGCCCAAGGCCAAGCTCTCATCTTGTCTGTGACTATCTCATTTGAAGCCTTGTAGCCTCTGAGCTAGGCATGATCATCATCTGTAAATTTGAGGCAGAGAAGCTAAGTCATTTCTCTAAGCCACACAGCAATTAATTGAATGAACTGAGATTCAGATCCCAGCATATGAGATTCACGAGCCTGACCATTAACAACTGTGCTGTGATTTTTCTATGTGGCCCAAGAAAAGCATCAGGGAAAGAAGAGTGCTGAGCCACTATGTATCCAAGGCCTACAAAGGACCTCAAACATGCCTGTTGTTTGGTGTCCTGGCCTGATGGACCACTTTTAAACTGTGCCAACACAGCTGGAGGCATGTGGGTGAGCAAGTCCTTTGGAAGCAAACGTGGCCTCCAAAGAGGCCCTCCAAGGGTTGCGTGAAGCAGTTGGAAATCTGTGCATAGATTGACCAGTTCATGTTCTTGCCCCCTTAGCCCTTACCCTAGATCTGCTCCTTCTGCAACGGTGATGGCACCCAGTGGGCTCACTTTGGGGGCAGGTGCAGTGAGATACAGAAAATGAGCTCGATGCCAATCTATGCCTTATTTATGAAACTCCAAACAACTGGTACCCCTTCTAGCCCCCTGAAAAGTGAAAACCAAGGGCTGCTTTAAGAGTGCGTGCATATGATGAAACTGGCTTTGCCCAGGTGCCAAGGCCAGGTCAGGGCTGGAAGCAGAGTGTTGAGCTGTCAACGACATCCGTGCGGTCAGCATCAGGGAGGACCGGGTGAGAGGGCAGCAGGGTCCGAAGTGTGTCTGCACACTGGAATCAGCATTTCTTCACCAACACACTCATTTATAAACAACCCATCTCTTTCTTACCCTGATTTTGTGGATCTTTTCAAAAGCTACCTTTTCTGCGAAATTCTCTGGACATTGGGAATAATTAGGTCAAAGGACACAAGATACTGCTGAAAACAAAGGAATCACTCCTCTTGCAGTTGCCTTGATCTCTGCATGACATCCTTCGCATTCTTTTTGCTAAAAGATTGAAATGGAGATACTTAAGGAAGAAATGCTAATTGAAACAAAAGGACACTTTGGGGTTTTTTTTACATATCAGATTGGCAAAGACTTAAAGCTTTAAGGAAACCCTGGATAGGTGGGGATGTAGGGAAAGAATCCCTTTCACACATTGTTAGTCAAATATAAAGACCTCTATGACGGGCTTGGTAATATCTGCAAAACAATTGTTATGCACGTGGCCCTTGCCTGGGCAACTCCACTTCAAGGAATTTATCCTACAGCTGCAGTTGCACAGTATACAAAAACGAGCAAATAAAAAATGTTCACTGCAACATTGCAACTAAAAAAAAATCTGGATATAACTTATATGTCCATCAATAGCTGACTGACATAGAAAGTATATCTATACAAATAATACTATGTAGCTATTAAAAGGAATAGAGCAAGTCTGTAGGTATTGAAATAAAATTGCAGAGATATATCATTAAATATGTAACAAATAATCACTTAAAAAGCATGTTTCATAATTGTGTATGTAAATGTTAAAATATGTATTTTCAGTGTTTGTGCATGCGTGGAAAACTCTGGAAGGATATATAGGAAAGTGATTTTTTTTTCCCCCTTTGGAAAACAAGTCTAGTTTTAATTAAGCAGTTTTACACAACCAGCTGTTCACAATCTGCAGTTAAAACATTGTGCATTCATGTTCTTCAGTTACAAAATCTTCAAACCGGGGACATATAGGAAATCGTTAGCATGGTTACCTTTAGGCAATGGGGGTGTGTGAGGGAAAAATTTTTCTCAGTTTTCATCTTTCATATCCTTCCCTACTGTTGAAGTTTTTAAATGGGCATGTACTAGATTTATAATTTTTGAATTGGCTTCCATTTTTTAAAAAATAGTGACACTGCAAATTCCTGGGTCATGCTCAGAATTTCCACATTCTTCTTTTCCATAGAACATACAGACCATGTACACCACCCACGGCTGAAGGAAAACAGTTGCAAGAAAGGAAAAGGAACATAAGCTGTGTCATCTAAGAGCACCTGTTTTCCTACTTCTCAAAAAGCTTTCCGTCCTTCTGATCTTTCTATTTATTCCAGAAGGTTCTGCCATCCATTTCTGATCACACCCTACTCCATCACCCCACCGCTTCACCACCCAGCCGTCCCACCACCCTACCACTGCCATCCCCAAACCCTGTCATCCCCACCTTAGTAAACACCACTACCATCCACTTACCTGCTCAAGTCAAAAATCCAGATTCATTTCTGTAGCAGAGATAATATTCTACATTTCAGTGTATTAACTTCAGTTTTTTATAAACTTTAAAAAAAATTATTTTTTTCAAAGAGAGACTATGCACACACATGAGAGTGAGAGCGGGAGAGGGGCAGAGGGAGAGGAAGAGAAGCTCAAGCAGACTCTTCCCTAAGCGTGGAGCCCATCATGGGGCTTACCGTGGGACTTGATCCTACGACCCTGAGACCATGAACTGACCCAAAACCAAGAGTTGGACACTCAACCAACTGAGCCACCTGGGGGCCCCTCCCATCTCATTTTTCAGTTCCTGGGCACACAGAAAGGTTATTTTCTCTAGCTTCCCTTGCAGTCAAGTAGGGGCCCTGGAATTATGGGTGGAAACTGCACTTCATACTTCTGCTTCTCCTGTGCTTCCTCAGAGGTCACACCGACACTGTGTTCTGAATGGTAAAGCCACAAGATGAAGGAGGCTCTGTCTACTTAGGTCCGTGCATGAGTGTGTGCAACAGGGGGCCCCTCCCCCTCTGCTTACCAACCAATGTGGAGACATATTGTGAGCTAGAAATGAACTTTTGTTGTATTAAGTCACTGAGATTCGGGGTGTGGTTACTATATGCTAGCCCAGCATTAAGTATTTAATACATTCTCTTTCTCTTACCCCAGACTTTTAACTGATTCACAATCCTAGAGACCCTAAAACATATCCTGAATGTTCCCAGCCCCCAGCAGGCTCACTACCACCACCACGGCATGCCAGGGACAAAATTTATGACCCACCTACCAACAGCGCCAGCATCTTTCTTGTTCTATAGTCCCAGGTGTGGGCTATCATTGTCTGAAAATCCCATTTTAAAGTGTTCTTTCTTGGACCATTTTGGTGCCAGTCCTCAGAGGCTGGGTTCCCTGGAAAACTGATTCAGAGATGGAAGTTGTCATACAGAAAGTGTATTAGGGAGTGATCACAGACTCATGCCTATGGGTGGAGGGAACAGAGCAGGATTGTGTGTCTAAGGGACCAGTAGTGTTCTACTTCATAAACTGAGTGCTAGATAGGTGAGTATTCATTTTATTACTCTTCCTTCATCTGTGAATTTATTTTACATACACTATTGTAAATAACAGATATATTTCACAATTTAAAAAGTTTGTGTTTTGTTTTTTAAGTTTTTAGAGGGGTGGGTCACAGTGGTTACTTTGACAAAATGCTTTAACATCGGAATTCCTGGCATTCCTGGTATGTTACCTTGGGCAACCATTTAAGTTCTCTATGCTTCAATTTCTTCGTGTATAAAATGGATATTGTAAAAACATTGACTTCATATAGTTGTGGTGAAGAATAAATGAAATCATTCATGTATAGTGGGTTAAACAGCATCCCTCTATAATTCGTTTCCACCTGGAACCTCAGAATATTACTTTATTTGGGGGGCATCTGGGTGGCTCAGTCAGTTAAGCATCTGCCTTCAGTTCAGGTCATGATCCCAGGATCCTGGGATCAAGCCACACATTGGGATCTCTGCTTAGCCTGCTTCTCCATCTCCCTCTGCCTCTCCCCCTCCTTCTTCCCCTGCTCAAGCTTGTGCTCTCTCCCTCTCCCTCTCAAATAAATAAATAAGCCTTTCTAATTAAAAAAAAAAAAGAATGTTCCATATTTGGAAATATGGTGTTGGCAGATGTAATCAATGAAGATGAGGTCTTACTAGATTAGGGCAGACCTTAAAGCCAACAGCTTCTGCCCGTGTAAGAAAGGGAGAGGACACACACGCATGCCCACAGGGAAGAGGGTCATGTGATAGAGGCAGAAATGGGAGTAAGCAGCTACAAGCCAAGGAACATAAAAAACTGCCAGAAACCACTGGAAGAAGGGAGGGACAGGAGAGGAGTCTTGCCCAAAGCCTTCAGAGGGAACATAGCCCTGCTGAAAACCTAGATTTTGGACTTGTAGCCTCCAGAACTGTGAGAGAATACATTTCTCTTGTTTCCAGCCACCCAGTTTGTGTCTATGTCGTAGTAGCCACAGGAAACTAATGCAACATGTACCAAGCTTGTCTTTAGCCCAGGGGAAGTACTCACTAAAAATTAACAGTTAGTAGATGAATGCAAACGTCTGTACCAGTTGTTGAACCTGAAACCTTCTCCTTTGCTGTTCAATCCTGCTCAACATTTAAGCTGATATCTTGCACTTTCCCTTGCATTACACTTACGTGAGTGTTCAGCTGGCCCGCTGGCCTGCAAAACTCCATGAGCTAGAAGCCAAGCTTCAGGCAGTGTCTGTGTCTCTTAGAGTACCAAGCACTGCAGCAGTGCTTGTCATAGGAGTCACAAAAAATAAACATGCTGCTATCTCTGCCCTCAATAAGCTGGACATTTCTGTGTAGAGAGGGTCATACAGTCAAGTCACTGTGAGACTGTGACAAGTCCTGTAACAGAGACAGGTAGAGAACTGAGCAAGAAGAGCTGATTCAGGCTCACCTAGGAAGGTTTTACTGTGAAGTCTCCACGTGACAGGCATTACCCTGGTGGCTGCTGTCTCACGTAGGGGCTATCCCATCCTTCCCTGAGTCCCTGGGCCACTCTGAAATCGAAGGGAAAGTCCTGATTCTTCTCCTGTGCTATGTCCCAGGGACACTGAGACATGGAATCCAGGGATAGGAGTGTAGACCTGAAAAGACAGATTCCAGCAGAATCCAGTAGAAGTAGAATGTGATTTGGGGAAATTAAAGAGGGGAAAAAAGGGCCAATGAAGGCAAAAGTAGTTGCATTGCCTCTCTCGGTGAAATTTGAAAAGACTTTAGCCTCGGGTGAGAGTTGGCTGGGCAAGCATGAGCTTCTCCACATGCTGGGAGCTCTGGAAGATGGGAAACAAGAGATGGCCGCCTACAAAAGCAGGCAGTGGACCGGAGCTAGGAAGAGGAGGCAAGGTCCTTCAACCAAGGGCCAAACAGAATTCCCAGCTCATCTCATGACTCAGCGCAAACAATGGTGTCTCACGGTGGCCAAGATGCTGAGCACCAGGCCAGATCCCACAGCACGCCCATAAGGCAGCTCCCACAAGCCCTTGGGGTCATCATCAGAGTGAGGAACTTTTGCAGGCTGGGGTTTCCCAGGAGTTCCTCTAAGTCTCTCACAGTAGCCTTCTCACAGTTTGATATTTGTGTAGCATAGTATCTTCTACTCACTAAATGTTTTTTTCTGTTACATCAACTTTATTGAGGCATACTTTTAATTCCATAAATGTACTTATTTAAAATGTACATTTTGATGAGTTCTGACAAGTTTATACACCCAAGTAACCAACACTACAATCAAGATGCAGAACATTTGCCTCACCTCAGAAAATTCCCTTATGACGCTTCCCAGTCAATTCTTCAACCCCCGGCTCCAGGCAACCACTGACCTGCTTTCTGTCACCATAGATTAGATTTGTCTTTTCTGGAATTTCTTATAAATGGAACCATCCAGTACATACTTTTTGGTGTGTCAGGCTTCTTCCACTTAACACAATGTTTTTGAGATCCAACCATTTTATTGTATACAGCAGAAAGTTCATTCTGTTTTTATGGTTGACTAACATTTCAGTGTGTGACTATACCTCACAGTGTTTATCTGTTCACCTATGGATGAAATTAGGATTGTTTCCACTTCTTAACTGTTATGAATTAAGCTCCTATGAACATTTGTCTACACGTCTTTCTGTGGACATATGTTTTCATTTCTCTTGGGTAAATATTAGGGATAGGATTTCTGGGTGTTATCCTTTAAAGTGTGTTTTTATAAGAAGCTGCCAAACTCTTTTCCATAGTGGTTGTGCAGTTTTGCTTTCCCACCAGCAATGTCTGAGTTCCATTGCCCCACATCCTTGCCAACACTGGCTTCCAGTTTGGTATGTCTTTAATTTTAGATATTCTAATGGGTTTGTAGTAGTTTCTCTTGTGCCTTTAATTTGCATTCCCTGTTAATTCATGATAATGAGCATCTTTTCATGTGCTAATTGGCCATTCTTGTATGTGAAATGTCTCTTTAAGGTTTTTTTTTGTTGTTATTCTTAATCATTTTTGGGGGATTGTTTTCTATTAAGTTTGAAGAGTTCTCAAGTATTCTGGTATAAGTACACTGTCATATGTTACTGCAACTACATATTCTATATATGACTGGAACCCATATTAAATTACATTGGCATTTTTGTCAAAAATCAATTGTCTGTGTATGTGTGGATCTATTTCTGGATTCTCTTCTGATTCTTCAATCTAGATGTCTATTCATACTCCAATACCAAGTTGCCTTGATTTCTTTTTTTTTTTTTTTAAGATTTTATTTATTTATTTGACAGAGACAGAGATGTGAATGAATATGCTGTCTAGGCCACAGGTAGGCAGAGAGGCAGGCAGAGAGAGAGGAGGAAGCAGGCTCCCCGCTGAGCAGAGAGCCTGATGCCCCCTAGATCCCAGGACCCTGAGATCATGACCTGAGCCGAAGGCAGAGGGTTTAACCCACTGAGCCACCCAGGTACCTAAATCCTATTGTTTTAAGGTAAGTCTTGAAATTAGGTAATGTAAGTCCTCCAGCTTTGCTCTTCTATTTCAAAATTGTTTTAGGCATTACAGATCTTTTACATTTCTAGCTAAAGGTTAAAATCAGCCTGTCAATTTACATATATTTTTAAAATCTGCTGGAATTTGCATGGGGGTTGCATTAATTCCATAGATCAATTTGGGAAGAGCTAATATAAAAATAATATCTTCCAGTCCAGGGTCATAATATTTCTCTCTACTTACTTAGGTCTCCTTTGTTCAGCAACATCATGTAGTTTTCACTGTTCTGATGTTATGTATTTCTCTGAAGTTGTCTCTAAGTGTCTCATAGTTTTTGATGCCACTGTAAATGGTATCATTGGTGACAGTTTCAACTACCAGTGTTCATGGCTAGTTTAATAAATGTCCTAGGACTTTCTGCTAAAAGTGTCCCATCTTGCAGTCATGAACAAAAACTCTGGGTGAAGGGTACATGCTATATGGAAGTATTCTTGAAACTATCTCAAGAAATTAATGAAGAATGGGTGTGAATGAATATGCTGTCTAAGCCATGGTTCCCCCCAAGAGCTGGTCCTTAAACAAGGTAGCCATGATCACAGGGGGATCCTTCATGGTAATTCAGTCATTCTAGAGAGCCAAATTCAGTTTTTCTGACTCTGTAGGAAGAAGATTTAAGGTTTTTTGGTTTTTTTTTTTTTTAAGATTTTTAAAAATTTATTTGACAGAGAGAAACACAGCCAGAGAGGTAACACAAGCAGGGGGAGTAAGAGAGGGAGAAGCAGGCTTCCCACTGAGCAGAGAGCCTGATGCAGGGCTTGATCCTGGGACTCTGGTATCATGACTTGAGCTGAAGGCAGTTGTTTAACCAACTAAGCCACCCAGGCACCCCAATTTAAAGGTTCTTGAGCAGTGGCTCAGAAACCTGGAGGAAGAAGTAGGAAAAAAATTTCTTCCCATAAGGTTCTCAGAATCCTCTTGGCAATTTTTCAGAATCACTGGAAGCTTTGGATACTCAATCCTCCGGCATGTATCCTCCCTTCTTTTCTCACTTTGATAACCACTGTGATCTCAAGCCAAGCTATTGATGGGAAGACAGTGTATTTCTCAGTGTGTGGGGGTGGAAAATAGCTCTAAATGACATGAGGTCATTTGCAATATGGGTGCTTAGTGTGGGGCCCTGAAGAAAAATCCTTCTGAACCTGTAATTCCTGCTACAAAGCACAAGTCCCACAGTTTGCAACTGGTGCTGGTGAGAATGCTTCAATCCCTTATTACAATGGAAGTGCTCCAGAGATGATAACCCATGTCAGTCATTATCAAACTGTCAACACCTGAACCAACAAGTAATCACCCTGGAAACAGTCTGTAGTGCCCTATAGTTTGGGGGCACTTTTGATGAGAGGAGCATTGCAGGAGAGAAAGAAGAAAAATTCTGGAACATTTGTGCATTACAGATAAAGCTCAAAATATACCCAATAAAAGAAAAGGGTAAAAAAAGGCCATTTGGAGAACTGAAAATACATTGCCTTCTTTCTGCTTGTAGAGCTCTCATAGTTGACTAATAGCCACTGCCTGTTAGCAGGACCTGTGGGATTGATCTGCTCATCTGTTAAAGAAATATAAGAATATTCATGCAGATTGTCCAAAAATCCCTCTGCCCTAACCTAACAAACTCCTGCCATCCTTCTAAGCTCATCTTGACAGCACTTCATCTATGAAACCCATTCTCAGTTCCCCATATTAGTAGCTGCCTCTCCTTTCTGCTCATACAGAACTTCATTCATAACTCAAGTTTTGTACTTTCTAGGATAAATCACAACTATTTTGTTTGCCCATCTCTCTCCCTCACTATTCCAGAAAAAAGTTGCTTCAATGGTCATCATTTATCTCCACCTCAGACTTTGCCTCTGACCTTCATTACCCTAAAGTCCAACTGCCTTTTCTGACATCAACATTTGGGTCCATCAAAGGGAACTCAGACTCAAAGCACCCAAGGCTGAACTCACATCTCTACCTTTTTCAGTGTTTGCTCTCTTGGTGAATAGCTTCTCTGTTTCTCTGGTTGGGCAAACCAGAAATGTAGTCATCCTTGACAGGATGACTTCCTGGTCATTCTTCACACCCACATCACTTCATGGCTTTACTTCCTAAATACCTCTAGACCCCCCTCATATTCATCTATTCTTGCTGTCATCAGCATAGAACAAGTTAGCAGCAGCCTCTCTCTTCCATGCTTACAATATCCTCTTACTGATCTTGTTGTGCCCAAGTCGTGAGACCCCCAAAAAAGACCACTGGAGACCAGAGTCAAAGCCAAGCGGCAAGGGTCGTTTATTGTCAGGTTCGAACCTGGGCCTCCGTGCGGGCGTTACCGGTCACGCTCAAAGACCCTGAACAGCAAATTTTTCAGCTTTTTATAGGCTGGTACAAACAGGGGCACTTTGCAGTATCTGGGGGCCTCCCAGAGTTTCAAGGACATGAACAGAGGAGGGGGTGGCCAAGTAATGCTGAAGCAAGCAGTTTTACAGAAGTGAGATGGCATAAATCTTGCCGTTACAGGTCATAAGTTTCTCAGCCTTGTGTTACAGGTCACAAGTTTCTCAATCTCTCCATATTCTAGGCTTCCTCTCACCCATTTAGCCCATTGTAGCCCATGTGATCACTGCCCTGTCTCTAACCCTTCAATGTCTTCTTTTACTCGTGGGGTTGACTCAATCTCTAACGTCACCTAGAACATAAATCCCTGTGTAGTTTCAAGCTGCCCACCTCACCGGCCACTTCTTAATTTCTGTACTCCAGCTGCCCTTCCCTTTTTCCTTTAGCTCCTTCTTTTGTTTTTTTTTAACTTTTTATTTATTTTTTATTTTTTATTTTTTTTTAAAGATTTTATTTATTTGACAGAGAGAAACACAGCCAGAGAGGGAACACAAGCAGGGGGAGTGAGAGAGGGAGAAGCAGGCTTCCCGCCAAGCAGGAAGCCCGATGCAGGACTTGATCCCGGGTCTCCGGGATCATGACGTGAGCCGAAGGCAGTTGCTTAACCAACTGAGCCACCCCGGCGCCCCTAACTTTTTATTTTTAAATAATTTCAGACATACAAAAAATGTGCAAAGACAGTACAAAAATTTCCCATGTACCTTTCACCCAGCTTCCCTAAATGTGAACATCTTATGTAACCAGAGTATAATGATCAAAAACAGAAAATTAACATTCATATGCAATACTAGGAACTACCCTACAGATCTTACTTGGATTTCCACAGTTGGTTCAGGATCCAATCAATGGCTTCTCACTGCATGTGAGTGTCATGACTCCTTCGTCTCTAATCTGGAGCAGGTCCCTGTTCTTTCTTCGTTGTTTATGACCTTAACATGTCTTTAAAAACACAGGACAGTTATCTAGTACCATAATTCTCAATTTGGGTTTGTCTGATGTTTTTTCATGTTAAATTCAGGTTCTACATAATTTGGCAAGAATATCACAAAGATGATGTTTTAGTTTTCTCAGTGTATTTTATCAGGAGGCATGTGATGTTTATGTCTCATTACTGGTGAAGTTAATTTTGAGCCCTTGTTAACATGGTATCAGCCAAGTTTCTCCATTGTAAAGTGATTCTTCATTAAGGGGAGGGAAGGTGGAGAGAAGAGAAATTTTGAATCTATGTAAATATTCTGTTTCTTATTATACTTTTACTCACCAATTTTATCATCAGTTAATGATTCTTGCATGCAATTATTATCACTGTGGTTTTCAAATGGTGATTTTCTATATTTATCATCCCTTTTACATTTATAAGTTGGGATTCTACTATAAGGGAGAACTTTTGTCTCCTGTTTATTCACTTATTCAATTCACTCCAGACTGATGGATATTTATTTTTCTTATAAGTTATAATCTACTGCTATCATTATTTATTTTGTAGCTCAATTGTCCTAAATTTTGGACTTAACCTTTTTCTTTGTCCTAAAAGTAGCAAGTATGCATGTGTTACCAGGACATTGAACATACTGTTCTATTAGTCTGAAATAATCTTTTAACCTTCCCATGTCATCACTGTTCCATCCCCAATTTCTTTGTGCACTAAATTCCTTTAAAGCCTTGAGATTTCATGGGACGCCTGGGTGGCTCAGTTGGTTAAGCGACTGCCTTCGGCTCAGGTCATGATCCCGAGACCCAGGATCGAGTCCCACATCGGGCTTCCTGCTCGGTGGGAAGCCTGCTTCTCCCTCTCTCACTCCCCCTGCTTGTGTTCCCTCTCTGGCTGTGTTTCTCTCTGTCAAATAAATAAAATCTTTAAAAAAAAAAAAAAGCCTTGAGATTTCAGCTCCAATGCTCATCTTCAGGAAAGCCTTCCTTGAGCCTCCCAGAAGAGGTTAGGGTTGCCATTATAAGTTTTCAAAGCATTATTTACTTTTTCTTCATAGCACTTAACATATTTCAAAATTAAACCCTTCTTGTGTCAACATTTCTAAGAGTGGGGATTGTAATTGCCTTAGCCTAGCACATTAATAAGCCTTCAGTAAATTATTAAGATTGAATTAATGAATAAATGAACTAATACCTGAAAGTAAATGGGTTGAGACGTTTGCAGAAGTGCCATACTGATGATTCATTTTTAATCCAAGAGAAGTATTTCCCCTGAATCTCATAGATCTGGATAAGATATGGTTGACAGTTCAACACAATAAAGATTCATTTTTAAAAAAATCATTGAAGTCTGACTCAATGACTTGGATCTTGGGTCTAAAGATTATTGCCTGGATGGTCTCAGTTCCACGCACACTGTTCCATTCCGTTTCTTGCAATGGTAAAAATATACTTACATCATTACCCCATGTATGACTTGTGATGGGAATTGTGGAGAAAAATGTGTGCCTGGGTGCCCAGAGCTCTGCACAACCCATTGCTGTCTGACTCCAGATTGTCTGTTACAAGTTTGTTTCATTCAGGATATGGCAGGCAACATATTTTAAGTTAGATGTTCAAACTTACACCAAACACTTAGAATCAATGCTACCTCTGTTCAACTAGGATTCTCACTGAGTAGATTTCATTTCTAATTTGGAAACTTGGAGTGCCAAGGTCTCCTGATATTTGGAAACAGAAAGCAGAAGCTACCAAAGTAGACCTTTATTTGGACAGTCTGAGTGTGATGCTCTGGGATAGCATTCTGGTTTTACAAGCTGGTTACTTAGGTTCTCAGGTAGATGTCAACGTTCCAAAGAAAATTCTTCTAACAGGTGACAGCAAGTGAGAGCCACTGAGCACATCTGCAGCCCAGCTCAAAGGCCATACCTGACCGTGGGAGGTTGAATCATCTGAGTGTGCCAGGTTTAAGAAAGGAATATAAAGAAATTACTTGGGAAATGATGAATTTCTCTGGGCGAAGTCTTCGTAAACCTTGTTTTCTCCAATGTATCTCTATATACTTAATTTGGAATGTTACCTGTCCATAAACAACCACACATGAGCGATCCCCGACTTGCAAGCTAGCAAGTCAGCCTACCAATGTTCTGAGTTCTTCCAGGTCATGTGACACCCTGGGTCAGAGACAAAGGGCACTCTGTTACCCGTAGCCATAGCAGTAACTAGCATATCAGAATTTTTGCTCTGCAAGCATTAATTCCCACAAGGTGATGACAGCTACACACTAGGGGCTTGCATTCCAGGAGAGGTGTCTTGTGCTTAAGGAAATTGACTCTTTTATAATGGGCACTAAGCACACTTACTTTGTGTGGAGGGAGACGTTATCTTTATTATACTTTAAGTGTACTTGCCTTTGCTTCAGGGAAAGATGCTATCTCTGCTTTCCAAGGTGGTGCTCTTTGCTCTAGGGAAGACATTATCTCTATCCTCCTAGCGGTTCACTGTAAAAACACCTTAAAAATAGTTGGAATAAAACGCAGTCAAGGTATTGATAGTAAGATGCGCAGAAACAAAAGATAATTTTATTCCAACAGCATATATTCCCCTCTGTCCTCTTATTGAAGTCCCATCCTGTGTGTATACCTGAATGTTCCAGATCTCTTCCTGATAACCCCTAGACATACACACACACACAAACTCATTTGTTTTCTGCTTCCAAATCCCTAGGACAATTATCAGTTGTGTGGTGGGGCAATCCAAACTTAGGTACATCTTGGGTAAGGGCCAATTGGTACAAATGCTTGGGAATACAATCCTTTTGGGGTTGTGGGTAAATGGATGGAGTCCCCACTCTCCTGATGTCTCATCTCCATACGAACTAGTGATAATGTATTATCACGTGCCTGGAACACCAGTAAACACTAAATAGATATTAGCTATTAAATCAGTCAAAGTCCACAAGACTTTAGCTGTAGAAACAAATTAGCTCAAATATCAAAACGTATATTTTTCTTTATCAGGTCCCTCGTCCATTGCAAGTGGCCTGGCCTTCCAGGACACAGGCTGGTAGGGCAGCAGCCATCATCTGAAGTCTTGCTGGTCCCTGGAGCAGAGGAAAAGAACTATGGGGAGAATCTAGTATAGACAGTTAAACATGCTGGTAAAGAAGCCAGACATACCACTTCAGTTCACAAGTCACTGGCCAGATCCCATGACACGTCACATGGCCACATCCCCAAGGGGCCCAGGTAGTCCAATACTACCATGTGCTCGGAAGGCAGAGAGGCAGAAAATCTGGGGAACAGCATGATGATTACTACAGCTTTTATTACTGTTATTACAAATTATAATAACAATATATCCTATGGCAGAGGATCATAAACCGCCTATTCAGCATTATTTATTTATTTATTTATTTATTTATTTATTTATTTATTTATAGATCTTCAATTTTGTTTCGGTCTCTCTCCTTCCTCCCAGTCATGGATCCCCAAGGAGAACAGATCGACACCCTTGACCCAAAGGGTAGGCCTAACTGGTCCTGGGGGACTGCCACCCTTCTTTCTGGTGACTGCCTTAGCAATGAGCACAAATAATTTAGGCCATTGGTACACAAATGAAGGTTTTAAGTTCCTGGTGGTGTTTTGTTTTGTTTTGTTTTGTTTTGTTTTGTTTTAAGTTCCTGGTGGTTTAGGGAAACTTGCTTCTCAGTCTTCTTGAAAAGCTTCTGGAGAAAACTTCTCTTCTTTGGATATTGTCAAGCATAGCTCAGAGGCCTGCAACCAACTGCAGCATCTTCTTGCCATCAAACCTGAAGGTGAAACTCACAAAAAGAACCCACAGGGCAGCAGACCTAGAGCCACTGACTGAGTAAATCCTAAAGCCCTCTGGACTTCCCACAATGAAGCCGCACTCTTGAAGCTAACAGGGAAAGAAATTTCTGTTACTTTTAGCTGAAAGCAACCTAACAATACTGCTATCTTCCCATTAACTTTGGGAAAGAAGGACAGTGTGTAGTGAGGAAGGAACGCAGTTGGGACAGCTAGCACTGCGGGTGGCAAGAGACCAGCAATGACGACAATCAGAGGACGTACATAATGTTTGAGGTCTGCCACCAAGCCTGCCTGCCACCCCCCCAAACCCTAGCCGTGAGCCTTGGCAACAAAGGTATTTTGCTGTCCCACTGTGCAACTGTAGTCTTTATCTTTTAGGAAAGATCTATTACGCTGTCTGGAAGAAGACACTAGCCTTAAGTCCTGTGAGTAACTGCAGATTTTGATTTTCAATGCAGATTTCCTGCTAGTTCTCTCTGAGCTCTCTTGAAGGATGTGCCTCTGGGTTTAACTATAATTTCTAAGACCAGGTCATAAGATGATCCTGTAGCCTGACTACAAACCTCCTGACTGAGTCAGATAAGCCACTACACACAGATGGTGTCAAGTGTCACAGGAAAGCTTTTTGATTGCCACAGGACCAAGTCTGGTGTTTCCAATGCACTTGGTATCATGGCTGCGCAAGCCTGTTGGCTTTAATTTACTGGAGTTTAGTTTCTTTATGTCTTTTTCCTCAGGTCATCTTCTCGAAGGCATATTGGTTAGAGTCAGAAGGCACGTCTTAGGTCAATAATCCCAGCAGGAAATCTGCACTGAAAAAGCTCTGTGAGCCTCTGACTGCATGGCTAGTCTTTTATTTCCTGTGTTGTTCTAGTTCATCCTGAGGGGGAGAATTCTTGCTTTTTTATCCTGCCATATTAACTAAAGTTGTGTTTTAGAGCTAAGCCAGGTTTTATAAGAAAGTAAAAGGGCTTTTTTTAATAAACAGGGCAGAATGATAAGAAATGCGTTCTCTGCACAGTGGTTCAGTAACACCATAGAATCATGAGGACGTCCCGCTCTGGGAAAGACCATTGTCCACAGCATTGTCTCACCCAGAAACAGAACTGGTGGGAACAGGCTTGAATTGTGACATATAGGCTTTGGGTGAGATCGGGTTTCAGAAAAGTTTGGGAAAATTATTAAAAAGCACGGGCTATTGTCAGGTTGGGGTCTGTCCAATATGTTTGCAGGGAGTGGACCATCCCAGGGCTCTCATCTGTCTTGAGAAAGCACAAGCCATCGGCTGACCAAGGCTGGAGCAGGTAGAGATGGTTATTTCCAAGGTCACTCAGGTGGTTTTATGGTGGCGTGAAAATGTTGACTCTCTGAAGCAAACAGTTCATGTAACAAGACCTTTGAAATGCTAGTAGAATAGCGTTCTGAGGTTTTCTTTTAGTCTTTCTTCACTGGCTATCTTCTAAGCAACTGTCACAATCTCACCTCTTTTTTTAATTATTATTATTTAAATTCAATTAGCCAACTTACAGTGCATCATTAGTTTCAGAGTTAGAGTTCAGTAATTCATCAGTTGCATGTAACACCCAGTTTTCATCACATCACGTGCCCTCCTCCTTAACGCCCATCACCCAGTTACCCCATCCGTCCACCCTCCTCCCCTCCAGCAACCCTCAGTTTGTCTCCTATAGTTAAGAGTCTCTTATGGTTTGTCTCCCTCTCTGATGACTTCCCATTCAGTTTTTCTTCCCCTACACTAAGATCCTCTGTGCTGTTTCTTATATCCCATATATGAGTGAAACCATATGATAATTTTCTTTCTCTGATTGACTATTTTGTTCAGCATAATACCCTCCAGTTCTAACCATGTTGATGCAAATGCTAAGTATTTATCCTTTCTGATGGCTGAATAATATTCCATTCCTAGATATACATATCACATCTTCTTTATCCATTCATCTGTCAGTGGACAGATGATGCTGATATTTTCACTTCCAATAACTAAGAACAATAGTTGATATTTATTCACCACTGAGCATGTTTGAAGTATCATCCAAAGTTTTTTACAACAGTTCTTAAAGTGAGGGGATTCTCTCATTACCCCAGTTTGTAAGTGAGGAACAGAGAGGTTAAATAATTGCCTCAAAGTAACACAGCTTTGAACCCCCACTGGGTTCTGGAAACTTCAGAGGCTAGAGAAACAAGGAAACCACAATGTTATACTGGGAAATAGTCTGCAGCCAACAGGAGGCCAGAAAGAGGAAGTGACTGGCGAGGCAGAGATGAGGCAAAATCAAGTAGGCAAGGATGAAGGTTCACTAATTTGAATTTTTAAAGAAGAGCTGCCAGTGTCCAAAGAGGCAACAGCATAAAGGAACTAAGCCTATGGTTTCCTAGAGCAGCTACTTTGAGGGAGGTGAGCAACTTCTGCTAAGTTAGCTCTGATCCACATCTATTTTCATTTTTTATTGGAAAGAAAGTTACATATTCCTCTACTAGTAACTACCCAAACTGCTGCTAATTTTCAAGGTATTAATTTTGGTTTTGTTAACAGTAAAATTACAAATGATAAGGATGGGGGAATTCAATATAGATAAAGATTCTCCTTTGTATTTCAGGGAGAAAATCCGACTGACATTCATCTAGTTGTTTGGATAGTTGAGAATGACCAATGTTGTAAATAATATCAAAGAATATTTCAGGGGCGCCTGGGTGGCTCAATTGGTTAAGCGACTGCCTTCGGCTCAGGTCATGATCCTGGAGTCCTAGGATCGAGCCCCGCGTAGGGCTCCCTGCTCGGTGGAAGGCCTGCTTCTCCCTCTCTCACTCCCCCTGCTTGTGTTCCCTCTTTAGCTGTGTTTCTCTCTGTCAAATAAATAAATAAAATCTTAAAAAGAAAAAAAAAAGAATATTTCAGCCTCCAGGATTTTTTCAAAGCCACATTTTCTTTTCCTCCACCCATCTCCTGTTGTGTTTTTTGTTTGTTTGTTTTTTGTTTTTTCCCTAAAGCCGAAGAAGTAGAATTTGGAATCTGTCTTAAAGTTTGGTTAAAACTCATGCTTGCCACAGTCTGATTTCTTACAGATTTTGTCCATCTTCTGAATTCAAACTGTAATTCTATAATACTGTTCACTGCCAAGTTTATTTCTACTTGGAAGTGAGAGAGTAGAGTTGTTTTTTAGAATTTCTTTTTTATTATAATTTTGGTACCTCTGGTCTATCCTGTTTGACTCTCCTTTTGGAAAGATTTTTATTCTTCTGTTCTGCTCAGGCTAGAATGACTTAAGCAATGAAGAAAAAAAAAAAGAGTAGGAATATGTAGTCTTTATTTACATGGTAATCTTCTTTTATAGATTCTAAACTTTAGACCAGGGAGTGAGAACATTGCCTTCTAAATATTTGTAGTTTGGATCTAGGTTCCTTGATCAAAAGCATTCAAAATGGATGGACATATTTGGCATAACTTTCAAGGTTATAGTTTTATAAGGACCATTTGTTCTTTTCCTTTGTTACATAATCCTATCTCATTTCTGCTTCTCTCTCGATAGGCTTTCCAGACTAGTGGACTATCAAGATGAGAAAATCTGACTCTTGAACAAAACACATTGCTTTGAGCCCCGCAGATCACTCTGGGTGTCTTAGATTTCCAACTCAAGCACAGAGAAAGTGGTACTTTTATTTCAGTAAAGGCTCAGTTAATAACACACTTCTGATGTGGAAACATTCAGGATGGAAACCGGGTTGGGAAATCCCATGTCACAGTATCTGTTGCTCATGTTTGGAAACCTCAGGGAACACCAGCCATGTCTGGCGACAAAGCAGGCCTCTCCCCTCTTCTCTGTGACACTGATCTCATTTATTATTACTCCCTTTAAGACTCCAGCCAAGAGAACTTCCCACACACATCTTGCACAGTTTCACCAATCTCCACGCATGCATCAGATGTCAATGAAAGCTATTTATGACCGCCTGCTGTGTGCAGAGGGAAGACTGTGTTTCACTCTCTACTTGCTAATTCCTTGATTAAAAGAGTGGCTCAGAATATCTTTCCAGAAAATGTTCTCTGCTTAACTCCACCTTCTCTAACGTCTCCATAAATGTGTCCTCTGGTGAGAACAGCTCCGGCACCTCCTAAGAGAGTGTTAGGCTAGTTTTTTGACCATGACCCATAGGAAGGAATAAATGTGATGACACAACAACCTGTACACACACACACACAGACACACATGCACACACACCTTGCAAATACAGTTAACCAAAACAAAAGTTTCATGAAAATAATATTTACTATATAGGATATGCTGGACTGTTTTAATTCTCCTTTGATTTCATAAAGCAAAGGTACTCATCTTTACCCACAAAACTGATCCCCTGGGGCGCCTGGGTGGCTCAGTTGGTTAAGCAACTGCCTTCGGATCAGGTCATGATCCTGGAGTCCCGGGATCAAGCCCCACATCAGGCTCCCTGCTTGGCGGGAAGCCTGCTTCTCCCTCTCTCAGTCCCTCTGCTTGTGTTCCCTCTCTAGCTGTGTTTCTCTCTGTCAAATAAATAAATAAAATCTTAAAAAAAAAAAACAAAAAAAAAACCAAAACTGATCCCCTGATGGGCAGTTTGAAAAACTTTAGGGAACCCTGGAGGCATAGAAGTTAATTCGAGATTCTAAAGGATGAGTCTATACTTCAAACAGGGGTTGACTTTATTCACCAAATATTATCAGAAAAGTGAAGATAGCTCTAGATAAGGTATTTGCTAATAAATGTTAAGTTTGACCAGATCCTCTGAATTTCCAAGGATTAATTCATTCCTTAAAGCAAACTTTTTTTCCCTCCAAGCATCAAGTCCAATTTAGACTTGAAACATACAAAAAATGGATGAGGTCTGTATCCTCCAGGAGCTCATGGTTTACTGGAGGACACAGAAAAGTGACCCAGTAATCTTGCCTCAGTGTTGTAAGAGCGACACCTGAGACCCACATGGGGTGCTGTGAGAGAAAAAAGGGGGCCCCTAATTCAGAAAAGGGTGAATGACACCTTTTCTCTAGACCAAGAACATCCTAAGTATTTGTGTTCAGAAAGCATGGGACCTCTTGAGTCTCCAGGGCATTGTGAGTGGTCTCTGGCTGCAGGGAAGGGCATCGGTGGGAAAATGATCAAAGAGGAACCTCTTGGAGGGAGGCGAGCAAAGAATCATAAAGGGAATCTATTGAGAGGTTTTAAGAAGAGCAGAGGAAAATACTTGAAGAAGGAGCGTGGAGGATGCTGGCCAAGAAGCCACATGCAGAAGAGAGTCTAGTTAGGAGTCTGGTGTCAAACACCTGGTGAGAAATCATACAAAAGGCCTTAGCTGAGGCATAGCAGTGGGAATGAAGAGGGGGAGGCCTCTGAGGAACATTAAGGACAGAGTAGCAGATGGCATCCAGCATGTCACATCTTAGATGGCCCCCAGGTTTCTGGCTGGCATGACTGGAAAGCATTTGAGCCATCCACTCAGATGGAGAGTGCATGCAGATGGAGGACATGACTGGGGGAAGAGTTCAATGATGGACATACTGAGTTTGGAGTGCTATGGTGATCCAATAGTATTTGGATCTGGGGCTTGGGGAAAAGTCTGGCCTGGTGTTAGACAAAGCCATAAGGCAAAGATATGAAGTAGGATGGAATCAGAAGAAGACTGAGGAAGAGGCTCCAAATCCAGGGCAATTACTGATTTGCTGGAGATCAGTCACTCCATGACTCTGGTTAGTGTGAGGTCAGTGCAGATAGCCCTTGTCCTTCCTTCCTTCCTGTCTTCTCTAGCAATAAGTGCTGCCAGAGCTCTCCCAGAGAGCAGGAGGAATGAAGATTTTTTAATGTATTTATTGACTACACAGTCTTTCCTTCTGAAGCTTTCTGGAGATGACATGGGGACTAGGTGGAGGTCACAGCCCCAACAAAGCAGGACAAAGGTAAGGGTGACATGTACCTAGCCGTTAGCAAAAAGTAAAGGGCTAATTCTGAAATGTTCGCTAAGGCGGGGGGGGGGGGCAGGCACAGAGTCCCAGATCCCTGATAGATTCCCAATATTCATTTCACATTTTGAGTGTTGTCTTCCAGAGGACCCTATGCTCAATTAAGAGGGTGGTTTCTTTCTAGATTTTAAGCCCTTCCAGCTGTGAAGCACAGTACTCAGTTACGGTTTTATATGAGTCCACAGGCCAGCCTGCACGGAGGGCACAGGGACGGGAAGGCAGAAGCTCAGTTTCTGCTCTAGGCTCTTGGGGTCAGTGAAGCTTCCTGATACGGGCTGAATTGAATCTCCTCAAAATTCATCTGTTGAAGTCCTAATCCCAGCACCTCAGAATGTGGCTGTGTTTATAGATAGGGTCTTTTGGAAGAAATTAAATTAAAATGGGGTTTATAGAGGTGGGTCCTAAAATCCAGCACTATTGGTGTCTTTATAAGAGATGATGGCCATCTACAAGCTAAGGCGAGAGGCTGCAGAAGAAATACTTGTGCTGACACCTTGATATTGGGCTTCTAGCTCCAAAACCGGGAGACAATAAATTTCTGTTGTTTAGGGCACCCAGAATGTGGTGCTTTGTTATGGTGGTCCCAGCAAGCTAATATACTCACCTTCTGCTTGTCTGGTGGGGGCTGGTATCCACAAAAGCTCGTTACATACCCAAGAGGAAAAATAAGAATCTAGCCTCAGGAGGAAAAGAAGTCAGGGTTGGAACTAAATGAAATGTGAACATGAGCTACTGAAACAGATAAATCGCACAAGTGGATTTAACAAGGAAAATGTATCATAACTGCCTTGCAGTTATCATATACTTCACAAACTTTAACTGACCTGATGTTCACAACTGCCTCAGCATCACCTGGGAACTTGTTAGAAACGCAAATTCTCCTAGACTTAGTCTCCTTAGACTTTAGTCTCCTTAGACTAAAAGAATCAGAAAAGGGAGGAGTGGCGTGAGGTGGGGGAGGCAAAAACAAGCCATGTTTTAACAGAACTCCGGGGACTGTGATTGGCCGAAGTGTAAAGTGTGAGAACTATTGAGATAAGGCATGGTCCCCCGTCCAGATGCGCCTTTGGGGGGGTGTCCAGAATTCTGGACAGTTGTGAGTGGGCCACCAAGGGCGGTCTCCTTGACGACTGGCCCAGAGCTCCGTGGATAGCAACGTTCGCAAGCGTTGCTGGGTTTTATCCCGCGAACCGTTCAAACTCAGAGCGACCGCTCCAGGTCTCTAAAGGTAAGCGGCGCCTCTCCAGCTCCGGGGCGGCACGGCTGGAGCCGAAAGAGAGTCCCGGGAGCCCAGGGAGCCCCGGAGCCACGGGGCGCGTACGCGTGCGCGCCTCCCGGGGCCGGGCCGGGGCGGGCGCGCGCCGAGGGGGTGGGTCGCGCCGCCCAGCCGGCCTGGGGCGCCGTCCGAGCCACTCAGAGCGCCGGGCGGCCGACACCCGAGGGCCCTGCAAGTAATACCCGGCATCCGCCAGCCGCGCCGCGACTGGCGCGCCCGCGCTCGGGAACTGGGGCTCCAGGTCGGCCCGGACCCGCCTCGCAACTTGCCCTGCTCCGGCTACCTCGGCGAGATCGGGCTAGTGTGGAGACGGTGCCGCCGTCACCCAGGTCCCGCGCCAGTGTGCGCCTCCCCGCCCGGCGCCGCTGCGGAGCTACCGCCACGGTAGTCGCTGCAGGGAACTTTGTGCGGGGTGTGGGGGTCCGCCCGCAGGTGGGAGACCGCGGACGGAGAGCCGAACCGGTGAGTGGGCTTGGGAAGTTGGGGTGTGAGTGTGCAGGCGCCCCGTGGTGGGACGCGGGCCCCCGCGTGTAGGTTTCCTCTGCCCCTCCTCTTAGTCCCCCTGCAAAGTTTCACTCAGGACTGGCGGGGTGGGGAGGGAGGGAGCGGAGGGGGAGAGGCTAACCTGCTGCTAGCGTGTTTACTCTGGCGAAAAAAGGAGTCATCTGGACAGCCACTCCTCCCGGCCGGGTGAGTGACACGGCGGCCCCAACCTCCAGCCCCAAGCCAGACCCAGGGCTTCACCGACACCCGAGAACCCTGGTGGCCCGGGCTGTGGATACGCCTGGAGCTCACCCAGGCCACTGTCCTAGGACCCTGGGTGCTGTGACAGGCCTCCGCCCTCCCTTCCGCCTCTTTAATTCGAGCAGAAGACTACTGAGGTACAAGACACAAACTTTTTCACTGCCTTCCCACTGCTTTAAAACTAGACGTGCAGACGCGATTCATAGTGGTTTCTTTGGGACATCCCCGGGGGGCGGGGCTGAACCGGCTGGCCCGCAAGTGGGGGCACTCCGGGCGCGCCCAGTGGCCCTAGGGCTTGAGGACAGCTCAGGCCCTGTTTCCCTGGGGTCTGACCTCAGCACGCGCACGGCGGCCAGGATGGCCCCGGCGCGTAGGCCACTGCTCGGGAAGGGATGACCATCGATGGTTTAGGTGCTGGGCTCCAGGTTCCTTTTGACCCTCTGTCCTGCTCCTCGCTGGGTCCCGCGGGTGCTCCCTCTGGTGGCCCGGCAGAGGGCGCCCGCTCCCGATCGCTGCGCGGGCCGGCGGAGGGGAGGGGACTTGTTCAAGCCTCCAGGTAAGGAGCATAGTGAATCATCCCGAGAGGGGGGACCCGATCCTCGCTCTGTGAAAGGAAGCAGGGAGTGGCCGTGGAGCTGTTGAGAAGCGGGGGCTGCCAAGCCGCTGTCCGTCGGGAAGCGGCGATTCTGCCACCCAGAGGTCTGGGGGAAAGCTCAGGAAGGTGAGGAACGTCCCTCCGCGCGGTGGCCCCAGGGCAGCGAACGGCAGCGTAGACTAAGGCCGGCAGAGACACTAGGACACGCCGCTGCGCGCCCTTCTCGGGGGCTGGAGGTGGGGCCAGTTTTACTCTGGCTTTGGGCGGTCCTGCCCCGGACGGCGACGGAGATTTGGGAGCCGGTGGTCGATTGCCGGGCGGCTGAGACGGGGTGCTCCCGGCGGCCCGCTGGGTCCCGGAGCAGTAACAAAGGCGCGGCTCCGCCACTGCTCCCACCCACTTCCGTCCCCGGCGCGCCCCGGCGCGCGCCCGCCCCGAGGTGCGGGCCGGGTCAGGATTTCCCTCTGCGGAGTTTCGGGAAGTTAGGTCCGCGGCGCGTTAGGCTGGGAGGAGGGGCGGGAAGGGGGTGACCCGCGGAGGTGCACGCGAGTGGAGTGTTAAGAACTGCGACACTGCCTGTTTCCTCTCCGGATTGCACGGGCGAGGGGCGAGAGCTGCCGTGGCTCCCGCTCCCCTCCTCCCGTGCCAGGGTCGCGCCTCCGCGGGGCCCGTGCGGGTGCGGGTTTCAAGCACCCGTGCGGCGCGCCGGGCCAGCCCGCCAGTCCACGCCCCTCCCTGCAGATTCGGGTGGCCTGCCGGCTCCCGGAAGGGAGTGGTTTAGGCCCCCGGGGACCGCCGGCAGTCGCCGGCACCCTGAGCGGCGCTCCAGAAGGCGGTAATTGCATTACTGTGAGTTAGCGGCCGGGAGGCTCCAGTCCAGGCCGCAATCTGGGTCAGGTGCGGGGTTAAGCGCTTCTGGCGAAGGCATTACAGCTCTGATGAAGTCTGACAGTTTATTGCACCAGGAAGTTCCTCGTGCGATAGGGGGGAAGGATGGCTAGGGGAAAGTAAGAGAGCTCCTTGTTTTCCCGGGGTTGTGGGAATTTAGGCAAACCCAGCCTGCGCACAAGGCGGGTCGTTGAAGTGGCCTGGGCAACATCTCCACCGCGCACCAGACGTTCAGGGCTCTGGACGCGAGACAGAAGGTGCTGCTGAAGAAGAACCCGGGCACGCTGCTGGGATGTGAAACTATATCCCCCAGTAATCAGTGGATAGAATCCACATGCTTTCTTATCTGCCTCCACTCCCTTCTGTGGTAAGGAAAGGGCAGGAACTGGTTTTTATAAAGTGCCTAGTGGATGAGAGACTCTTCACACACACTTTGGAAGGATCTTCACCATTCTCCTCCTCCGAGGCGGTTATTTTTATTTTACGGATTAATAAACTGCAGCTTAAAGAGTCTGGCTTTCTCTGAAGAGTGCGGTTTGCTCCTTCCCAGGTCTTTGGCAAGGGCTGATACCGAAGGGTTGTTTATTGATTGCTGATTAAAGAGTCAGGGTACATGCTCTAAGCCCAGGCTGGCAGTTTGCTGATGTTAGGCATTAGGGTTAGGTGGACTTTCTGTATCTCACTGGCTTTTGTTAAGGGCAGTACCAAAGGGCCCTCTGTGTGGTGTCTCCAGAGGCAGGTGGACCTGAGGTAGGAGCTCCACACGATAGGAATCTGTTCGCCTTCCCTGTTGCAAGGAGCTGTGGTCACTGTCCTAGTTAAGTGCTACGACTTGGTTTCTGTGTTGGGTATGTGTGGAACATTAAGTTTGCCTTGGAAATATGGCCAACCTTAATTAACTGCCTAATGAGTTAAAGCTCAAATGCCTTTTCGGCATCTAACAACGTGATTTTATCTGTGTACATTTTTATGCATCATTGAGCTCAAGTTTGTAATAGGGGCTGTCAGTATTGTCTTGAATGTACTTAAAATGCATTGCCTTTAAAAAAGATGTTTTTAACTCTGGAGTGACAGCCTGTGACTCAGAATGTCCCAGGGCAGTGCCGGTCGTGGAGATAGCGAGGCATGATGATTAAGGGCAAGCATCTGAAGTCACAATGCCAGGCTTGATATGCCACCTCCACCATTTACAGCTCTGTAATGTTGGGCAGGTTGCTTAGCCTCTCTGAACTTTGTTTTCCTCTTCTAAGACAGGGATAATAATAGCAGCTCCTGTTTTGAAGCTATGAGGGATAAATTTGATAATCCATATAAAGTACTTAGTAGCACAGAATTTAGCACATGGTAGCTATTCAAGAAACATTAAGTAGTAACCATGATGTTTAAGAACAGATTCTTTTTTTCTTCCCTTGTCTCCTCCAAAGAGGTAAAATAGTTCATGGTTATTGCCTTGAACTTGCTATTCTTTTTAGTTCACACTGCCAGGCAATGCAGTGAGTGATTCCTCTTTTTGGAATCAGTGGTTGGGGGGCAGGGTTGGTAATGATGGAAAATTCTGTCTAGTTGCCCAAGGAATTTACTAGGGGCTCCGGAACTGTAGGGTTTTCTTCCTAATTTTACTGCTGTATAATTTTGTGGTCAGTCCTCTAGCCATTTATCGTTCCTTTAAATTTGAAGTTAGTATCCTATTGGTCAAGATGACAGGACTTAAAGGAAAAAACAAACTCAAAACCAGATACCCTGGAGCAAAGGAAGCAAGGATTCTTTTTGCTCATCCACTCGCCATTTGTAAAACACTGAAGAAAAATACCTGGTTCTGTGGAACTTGTGCTGGCCCAGCCTTGGCCGAGAGGAAACATTTCTCTGGAAAACAGGATATTTTTCTGGAGTCTGTTTAAAGGTGAGCTACTAGATTGGCGGAGAAGGGAGGAGAGTTTGAGAGACCATTTCAAAAATATTTGCTTAAATATGGTAAACGACGTATGGTCTGAAAATGGCTGGACTGTAACTTGGAAGCAGATACAAAGAGGTCAGGCCATGCTCAGGCTCATAGACTAGGAAGCAACCAGTAGTTGTTATTAAGCAGTTTCTGTGTTATAAAGCCCGGAAGCTTTAAACTTAGCAAACACAAGTGGGGCAATCCTTTTTCATGCCAGCTTGTTTTGGAAAGACCTCTTTAACATTGCTAGTTTGGAGTTGTGGATTTTTCTTGTGCATTTATCTTTTAAACAATCAGTCCTGGGCAAAAGCACCGGAAACCCTATAATGTCATCAAACACCACCCTACTGGGAAAGTCGTCATCAGCAAGAAGTGCATGGGTCTGGAGTACGGAGGGGTTACCATTTTTAAAGCATCAGAGACGTTTTACATTTGGGTATGAAATGCGACTTTTTCCCACACTGGAAAATGAGCTGCATGGGTAACCCAGTGATGGCATGGAAAGGGTTAGAAGCAAGGTTTCCTCTTTTGTGCATCTCACTCTGCTTTTGTGTGTCTCACTCCATTTGTAGCCACTTGTTGGGCCCCTGCTGCAAAGAAAGAAGCAGCTGTAGGGCATACGCCAGACCTGCCCTGGGCTGTCACTTCCATTGTATGGAAGATGAACTGGTCGCTCGTTATTTTGGATCACATAGCAGCTTGTTCAAAAGCATCTTGCATTCCCCAGCTGTTTCACAACTTCTTCGCATATGGGAGAGAACTTGCCAGCTGCTGGGGCAACTGTACTTACATTTGCTGCTTTTGTGCAGTAACCAAGGAAGGTAAAAATCCAGACGCCTGTGTTAAACTATAACCATCGTCAATAGTCTTATTTGTTCCTGCGAGGTCAGTGTTATTCTAGATACAGCCTCTCAGGGGAGAACATTTAAAAGGAAATGTCAGAATTAACATTTTTTCTGAATAAATTTTTTCAGGGATTACCAGTACGTATAGTTTTTTCATACTTAAAACCCACACAGCTTTTGTGTTTCGTTGACAGACAAAGGGACGGGTCCAACATTAAAAATGTTTTTTGAATTAGATCTATGAATCAGGTTTAATTGCATGCATATTTCTTTTGCATGAAGTATATAAAAAAGACAGTGTGTATGCAGACGGTGCTTTTTTTTTTTTTTTTTTCCAGAAGATTGGGTTTGTTTTGCACTGGCCAGGCCTGGGTGATCTTTTGCCCACATCCCTTTTCTTATCCATGACAAAACTTGAGTTTCGCAGAAGTTGTTACTTGTCCAACCCGGCTCTTTGGTTTAATTCAGCAAATCTTCAATTGAGTGTTTACAATGTGACAGACCTGGAGAACCCTTAAAGGTGAGGAAGGGCTTGAGCCCAGCCCTGGCTGGATTCACAGTTCAGAAACAGTGGACTAAACTGGTGCGGTGTGTGGGCTGTTGTAGGAGGCAGCACCTTTTTGTGTGATCCTGTCGGTGTTGTAATCATGGCAGCTCAGATAAGTCACTGTCCCAAGCTGATGCACGATTTAAAATCGAGAAGGGGAGTCTGCGTGCGGGAAGATGGACTAGGTGTTCTGTGGTTTATCACAGGTGTAGTGCATGTACTAGCGAGACAAGACCTTGTGTCTAGGGAGGGAACCGTTCTGTGCCCTGACTCCTGCCCTGGACTCGGAAGCCTTCTGCCCTACTGATCACTGTGCATGGAAGTGAATAAATGCTCTCGAGGAGCAGCAGCATAAATCACAGCCCTTTATTAGGATCAGTCAGCTGCTATCCCTTTGTTCTATAAAAGGTTATAAAATAAGCCATATTCACTGGGACATATATAAAACCCAGCCTGAAGCTCCTCGAACTCTTTGGGGCTCTTGCCCTGGAAACCACTGCTGCTTCAGATCCCCGGGTGACCGGTAGTTGCTGAGTTAGACCTATGGTTCTAAACCCTTAATCCCCTCTGTGCTCCATTTGCACGTCCACTTACTCTTACTTGGTCCCTTTTCATAGCTGTACTGGAAATGTGCAGTGTTTCAGCTTTCAGTTGGTTTTACAGCCATTTGCATTGAAAATTCTAAGAGCTCTGTTTGGTTCTCAGGGCTGATGGCCTGGGGGCTTCGTATTGTGGAAGAGAAAACTGAGGCTCAGCCAACAAGGGCCTTGCCTGGGCCGGGATTAGAATGGAAAAGAAAGCCAACTCCCAACTCCAAGCTCTCACTGGCTGAGTCTTGAATGGATCAAGTTGTACCAAGCTGGAGGCTGAGCCGCCCCATTCCTGGGGCTTCACGGTGGTGTGTGTCCCCACTGCTGTGGTCCTCGCTGGGCTGTTCACTGGGTTCTTTCCCTTGGGTGACTTGCTTCCTCATTACGTTTTGCTGCCCATTGTAACTGTTCTTATTTTGCAGTTTTGGCTCTCAAATTCGGTTCCAACTTTCTGACACATACATCGCTCTTTCCTGTCGCATGTGCACGCACACACCCACACGCACACACACGTACACACATACAGACATGGACTCGCTCTTTCCTGCCACACGTGCACGCACACACACACACACCCATACCCACAGACATGCACGGACACACAGAGAGGTTGTTGGACCCATTATCTATCTTCGACTAGCCCCGTTCCTTTCGGAAGATGACTGTCCAAGGGGTTGCCCCTGTTTAATGGTGTGGAATGCTACCCCCTTCCTGATGGATTCCACATGCGGATAGATGCTCAGAGTTAACCTGTCTGGTCTTTCCACTATGGGACTGTTGGAAGATGAGCCAGCAGCCCTTGGTCATGGGGACCATGTTGCCCCTTTGGCACCAGGCTCTGTAGAGGTTAGAAACGACTGTCTCCCCGGAGGAGGACAAGCTGCTGAACTGTGGAGGGTATCCTTTTTGGGCAGGACTTGTCTAGTGTTTCTTGTGCAGCCCTGGACCTACCCCCCACGTGCATCCCAGTAGCCGATCCTCCAGCTCCCAGACTTTGGCAGCTTCCTCCTCATCCTGGGACCCTGTGTTTCCTCTTTGACACGCTACCCCTCCTGCTCCTTGAGGCTGCCCAGCCACCTCCCAGCAGTCCTCGGTTTCAAGTGTCTTAGGGACTCTTCGCCTTGGATGCCCTTATCTCCATCTGTCATTGGTGTTTAATTGCGCCCCCCCCCCCCAAGCCACCCTGCTCTTTGACACTGGGTAGGCTATCCTTTCTGATGACTTCTGTTAGCTTTTCCTCCTGCTGGTCAGGCTGCCACTTTGTGTCTGCCCTGCCCTGGGCATCGGGTGCATATCTTTGTCACTGTCTCTACCTGCTCTTTCTTGCTTTCTTCTCCTGGTCTACCCCCACCAATTTTTTATTTAGATATAATTGATGTACAATACTACCTTAATTTCAGATATGCAGCATAATGATTCAGTATTTGGATAGGTTAAATGATGACCACAGTAAGTCTAGTTAACATGCATCACCACATGTAGCTGCAGAATTGTTTTTTCCTGGTGATGAGAGCTGTAAGGATGTTCTATGCCATTCGCAGCCTCTTCCTTCTGTCCCTGTTCAGAGCCAGTCCCGTTTGGCTGTCACCTGCGTCAGGTATAATAATCACATTAAATATACTCAGTCACAGTTTTTATTTAGAGGAAACTTTGCCTTTAAGAAAAATGGTTCTTTGGAATTGAAACTTGGAAACACCAGTTTTGAAACTGGTCGGGTCAGGGCATTTCAAAGGCCAGAACTTTGGGGAAAATGATTTGAAATTTATTTTGGCTTTTCTTTCACATGGCAGGACCTTGAAAGTAACTGCAACATGGGCTTGTTTTTGGATAACCTTTCCCTCGCAAATGGAAATTGTTCCTGCACGGAGCAGAATTAATGTTTACTTTTTTTTTTTTTTAACCCCCAAATTATATTTCCGAAAGATCTTGGAAGGTATTTTGGGCTTTGTGGCCAGGGTAGCCTGTGTAAGTCATGGGTGTATTAAGATTGTGCTGGGCCTCTTGTTCTAGAGGCTCCTTGGGTATTTCCAAGTAGTGATTCTATGCCCATGAAAAGATACTGGAGAGTAAGTCTGGGGAGATCTTGGATTTAGGAATCTTTAGTTTTCTCTCTAAAGCTGTGAGAGGTGAGTGGTATCCTCAGAGTGAGGGAAGGAGCGGGTTGCCTGTTGGGAGGCAGCAGGAAAGGATGTTCTTGCCCTGCCTTGAGCCAGAGCTTCAGGGATAACATCCGTGCCTGGTGCAGCTCCTGCTTTGCAGTGTTCGCCACGAGCTGTTGAGTCCTCCCACCTGGCACTTGCTCACTGTGGGGAAATTGCTGTTTCTCTGTAAGTGTGTGTGTGTGTGTGTGTGTGTGCACGCACATGTGTGCGTGTGCATTCGTGCTAACGACTTCACTTGCATTTCTTCTTGCTCTCCTTTTTTAAAATTCTGAAAAAAAGTGAAAGGATGCCTACCTGTGCCAAAATGGAATTTGGTTCTAGAACACCCTGATTAATAAGGAGCACGGTTATGGGAATCCAATCTATGGGAGTTAGATATGGGAATCTGCTTCTAGCACTGGGATAGGAGTTTGTGCTAGTACAGAATGTAGCTCACCCAGATGGAGGGATGCTGCCTCAGCTGGAATCCAGATGTGGTCAGCGGGTTCAGTTAACCTAGACAAGTTAACATCTCTAACAACATCTGGAGAAAGGTTTTTGAAAGTGGAATTATATAGAAATAAACAATGAAAGTAAGCCAATGGTTTGTTCATTCATTTACTCCTTTGTTCAGCAAACATGTGTTAACCTCCTCGTGGGGGGTACGTGTGTGTGCATATGCACACATGCGCGTGCACGGAAGCGTCCGCATGTATGTGCACGTGCTCAGTACTGAGAACATAGAGTGAATCCTGCCCTCACAGCACTTAGTCTGGAGATACACTGTCAGCACAAAAACACGGGAAAGTGTCAGAGGTCTTGTGATGGGTGCACGTTCCAGGGTAATGGAGACAAAGATGCAGGGGTTGGGGTGGGGCTGCTGCAGATAGGAGGGTCATGGATTGCGTACAGCACTGTGCAGAGGGCTTGACATGCCCTGCCTCTCCTCATCCGCACAGTCTTATAAGCTAAAACCCCAGGTGTTAAGTCTTACCTCAAATGAGGTAGCATCTGGGTTTGAACTCCCATCCAAAGTCATAAACCTTATGTGATAAATGAGAGGACGTATCAGCATCTTCCTGAGTTTCCTGTCCCCTCTCCATCCATCTCCATCACTGTTGCAAAAGAAGGAAGAAGGAAGAAGCAGTAAGAAGGAAGCCCTCTAGGGGTTCGACAGCTGTTCTGTTGAACGATGTGCAGTGGGGGTCTAGACCACTCCACTCACATACAAAGGATATACTATGGGGATCCAGTTTAGACTGGATTACTCTGAGTCTGCAATTACATAGTTGCTCAGAGTATCCTTTATATTCAGTGTTTTGCCAACTGTATTTCTAAAGAGGCGTTCTTTTCCCTTTGCCAAGCTTTGTGGAAACTGATTGCCAGGCTTATTGCCACCCAGGAGGGACTGTCCCCCCCGGTGTCCACTTTGTGGTGCTGGGCATTGCAGCTACAGCCTCTGGGTTCTGCCTTGCTGTTCTCAGCTGTGTTTGGGCGAGGAAAGTGGTTCGATTTCAGGCCTGTTGAAGGAGCATAATTTCCTCAAAGCAGAAGCACAGTACACGCTGTACGGGCTCTCAGGGGTCTCGTCTTCATGTCCAGCAGGATGCAGGCTACCTGGCTTTATCTCCCCTTTTCCACCTTTTAAGGATAACAAGTCTGTGGTTCTGATAAATCTCCGGTGTGATTGTAAGAATACTGGCTGGGCAGGTGGAGGAAACCTACCACTCTTGAAGAAAAGGAGAAGCTCAAAGAGGAAGTTGGATCTGCCTTCTTCTAGAAAGAGTCTCTGAGAACGATGGGTTGCCTTCTTTAGAGTGAATCACTCTGGGGCTCAAGGAACAAATGTCGATAAGCACACTCTTCTTTAGGGCTATGTCTGTATGTCCTGTTTCAGAAGTTGTTCTGGATAGCAGTGCAAGTAGAAAGACAGAACTCTGTCCTCGAACTGTGTGCCAGAATGAGGAAATTCCATGCTTGAATATTTGGAAGTAAACATGCTTTTTTTTAAAGACTGCAATTTTTAGTCCATTGGATTTTAAGTCCAAAAGCTCTAAGACTAAGGCTAAGGAACCTACATTCTTAGAAAAAGTGATTAGACAACTTACTTCAAGCAATGTTACACTACTTTCATCCTGTTCCTAAGAATGAACTTGATATAAAACTTTTAAATAGGATTTATATATATATATTTCATCCTGACCCCAGAATTATCCAATTATCTGTTGAAAAACAGTCATCATTATCATATATTTCTGACATTGAGTTTCCAGGAAAAAGAAAAATGTATGCTTGACAAGAAAATTATATGGTAGAAAAATGTTTTCATTATTTATGTAAACTTAACATGCATTTTTTTAAACTTCTCATCACTTTATTTAAAAAACTAAACGTTTTCATCACATGGCATTTTTTTGCCATACTTGGTCCTCAGAGTGTTGGAAGAAAACACAAGCTCGTTATAGCAGGCAGTGAAAGCACTGTATTTTTTTTTTTCCATGAACGAATTAGTTCCATATCTAGTGTCTAGGCTTCATAAAACACACACACACACACACACACACACACACACACACACACACACACACATCCCTTAGAGGAAACTGCAAACTTATGGAAAACCACTTTCACTCTGAGCCTAGATACAGGTTCAAGGTTCAGAGTAGCATCTCATCTCATTGTAGAACTAGTAACACTGATAAACCCACTGCTATTTCCTACTGGGTAACTGTGGCCTCCAGTACACTTGTTCTTCTCAGTCACTTCCCATTTTAGCTAGAAGTTGGCTTGCAAAAGTTCAATGCTTTGTTTACGTAATCATCACCCACACCTTTTTTTCCTCCAAGTTTTTTTTATCCTCTTTGGTTGTCAAATTCTCAGGGATTCCTGATAGTTACCTAAGAGTGGCTCTTCTGTTTCATCTTGTATTTTCCAAATGGTTTCCCTTTTGTTATCAACTCTTGGGACAACTGGGGAGAGTCGATGAGCTGGGGAGAGTTGCCTTCATTGTGGTTGGTCTTACCAAGTTAGTTATCATCACCAAGTGTGGTAAACTCGAGGAGGCCTGACTGTGAATTTAATGTTCTAGTTTCAGTATGGACAGGGGATAATTTAAAAGATGAAAAGATTGCATAGTATTACAGAATTTTTACTTCTCAAGATTTCTTTTTTAAGGATTTTTATGAGTATGATTATTCCCTGAAGTATCATTCATAGTCTGGTAGGACATACAGCTCTTGCTAAGAGTAAAGCCTTCTTAACAGTGAATACTTGGAAGTTTCAGTGAAAGTACTAGGAAAATGGGGGTGTCTGTGTGGCTCAGTTGGTTAAGCTACTGCCTTCAGCTCAGGTCATGATCTTAGAGTCCCGGGATCAAGTTCCGCACTGGGCTCTCAGCTCCACAGGGAGTCTGCTTCTCCCTCTGACCTTCTCCCCCGATGCTCTCTCTCACTCACTCTCTCTCTCTTAAATAAATAAATAAATAAATAAATAAATAAATAAATAAATAAATAAAATATTTTAAAAAAGTACTACGAAAATGACTCATCGTGAATAATCATCATTTAAATGTAAGAGATACTTATTCCATTTTATAAATATTTCTGAGCACTATTATGGGCAGGACATTGTGCCCTGCACATTCACATAACTAATGTCATGTAATCACAAACATCACGTGTGGCACCTAACATTACTTGCATTTTACGGAAGAGTTTTGAGGCTCATGGATGTACAATGACTGGACAGAAATCATTTATCTAGTGGGTGATGGGATTGAGATTTAAATATGGATCTTCCAGTTCTAAGGTCACACTTACTTTTCAGTGCACTGAGCCAGTAACTACATGGTAGTTAACCACAATGAAGGTCACCCATATAGCAGATGATCCCAGAAGTTCAGCTTGATGCTAATGCAGTAAAATTTTAAGAATTAAGAATTAATTTAAGGGGTGCCTGCATGGCTCAGTTGTTAAGCATCTGCCTTCGGCTCGGGTCATGGTCTCGGAGTCGTGGGATTGGGCCTTGCATCGGCTCCCTGCTCGGCGGGAAGCCTGCTTCTCCCTCTCTCACTCCCCCTGCTTATGTTCCCTCTCTTACTGTGTTTCTCTCTGTCAAATAAATAAAATCTTAAAAAATTAATTTAAGAATTAACTATTGGTGTAGAGCTGGAGTATTTAGTGCCCTTAGTCCTTTGGGCTTGGTGATTGTGGTTGTTGTTTTAATGTGGCATCATCCAAAGGTCACAGCCACTGTTTGTTTCTTTCTAGCTTTATTAAGTATAATGTTGCCACTCCTTTCTTAACTTTCTAGTAAGTTTTTTTTTTTTGGTGGGGGGGAGTTTGGGCCAATATAAACTAAAATTTCTTAACTCTGAGGGCTTCATGATATAGTCTTGGATAAGTTACTCAAACGTTTTCTTGTTGCTACATTCCTTTATTGCAGAGAAAACTTTTAAGTAGTAATTTGGGAAATTTTTGAGTTTGGAAAACTCACGGTTGCTCTTTAAGAGTGCATGCATCTAAAAAGGAGAAAAAACTAGTAGCTTGATGTTAAGCAGCTATCCCCCTCCAATTCCCTCTTAAGTTTCTATATTAATAGAAGGAACTGATGACTTTGATAATTGGAAATAATACTTTGCACTTATTTGCATTTATGGCTTCACATGCATCTCCTCTTAAATCTTTTTGTACTCTGTAAGATGAACAGAGCTTGTCTTCTTATCTTTCTTGTATAGAAGAAAAAATGAAGGCTCACAAAGAACAATGTTCTACTCAAGATGATAAAGGAAGCAGACAGCAGGGTCTGGCTTGAAAGCCAGGTCGAATGACTTCTGTTCCTGTTTGTACCACTCTTGATTTCAGTCAGTAACAAGTGATAGAGATACTCCAATGGGATTTAAAAAAATTGGGTTAGTCTTATTTACTTCAGATATATTTGCCATAATTAGAAACTTTGTTATCAAGGTGCCCAACTCAACCTTTTTCTGTTAATCCATTCTGAGATGTAAGGCAACAACCATTGGAAGAATGGAAATTACCACCATAAATACAGCTCTTCACTGAGGGTTAGAAGGAAAAATATTGGCTAGTTGAATGGTATCTCAGAATTTTCAGTGATCAGAATAGAGATACTGGCATGCTTTGCTGTTGAAGATAGTCCCTTCCCTATCCTTTCTGGGATTACTCACACAGATGTGCTGGAAAGCTTAGGTTTGCATCAGGGGTGTTCATACCAATTAGTCAATATGGTGGAAAAGGTAGGAAAAGCACGTGTTATTGAGCAGGTGTTCTGTGTCGGGCCATGTGCCAAGCATTGTCTATAGAATCCCTCACAGTAGCTCTTAGTGTAGTCCTAGAGATGAGCACCTTAAATCTCAAGGAGTTTACATCTATGCGGTGGGGCTGATATTATTTCCAGCTCTTTAAGATGAAAATGTTTGGAGTTTTTCATTTTCTACTACCTCTAAATTCTGTGGTTTATTTTTCAAAATTAGCTTTGCTGGAAATACCTTCTCTAACTCCTGTTTAGCTAAGAAGTCAGACAAAAGAACCCCAGTTATGATACCAATAAGAAGACAAAAGAAAAATTTACCAGAAGCTGATCTGAATATGGACTGACTGTCCTTTGAGAGTAGTGTAGAACAGTGCTTCTCACACCTTGGGGTACATTCTGATCACTGGAGGATCTTGATCAGATTGCTTATGTATTAACTGATTTTTCTATTTCTCATGTTATATATCGACAGAGCAGTATTGAAGTATGTGAATGTGCTTGTGAATTTGTCTTTCTCCTTGAGGTTTGATCAGGTTTTGCTTCATATATTTGGAAGCATAGCTGTTAAGATAAATAGATGTTTAGAACCGTTACATCTTCTTGATGAATGCTTTATCATTAGGAAATGACCTTTTTTATACCAGGTGATATTCTTTGCTCTAAAATCTCCTGTCTGATATTAATAAAGCCCCTTCAGCTTTCTTCGGATGGGTGACATCATTGTATGTCATCTGTCCTTTTTCTTTTAATCTGTTTGTGTCTTTACATTTCTTATAGGCAGTGTGTAATTGGCTCTTGCTTTTATGTTTCCAATATGACAATATCTATTTTCTGTTTATCCCATTCTCTATTTTCTTTGCCTTTATTCTCTTTTGTCTCTATTCTCTTTGTTCACTGCCTTCTTTGGGGTTATTTGAGTATTTTTTCATGTTTCCCTTTCTTCTCCTTTGATGGGTTACCATATTATATCTCTCTGTTTTGTTATTCTAATGGTGGGTTTAGGGTTTCCAGTCTATGTCTTTAACTTACCACAGTCTAATTTTAATGCCGTTAAACCCCTTCACATGTAAGAACCTTATAATCATATGTTTCCATCTGGGCTGTATATTACCATTGTCATGCCTTTTACTTATACATATTGTAACCTACTCCACATTTTATTATTTTTGCTTTAAGAAGTCACTCCTGTTTTAAAGATATTTAAATAATGAAAAACTTAAATGTTAAGTAATTGCTGTTTCTGGTGCTCTTCACGCCTTTGTTATCCATATTTCTATGGGATATCTCTTTTTTTTCCCTGCTCAAAGTGGCTTCCTTTAACATTTCTTTTTATGCAGGACTGCTGCTGATAAGCTCTTTTTGCTTTTATATGTCTGATAAAGCCCTTCTTTGTCTTTATTTTTTTGAAAGCTATTTTTGCTGGGTATAAAATTCTAGATTGGCAGGGTTCTTTTAAAAAATTCTTTAAAGATGTTGCTTCCCTGTCTTGACATATGCACTGTTTTTGACATAAAATCTGCTGTCATCCTTTCTTTGTTCCTCTTTGGTGTGTTCTTTTTCTCCATTTGCTTTTAAGATTTTTTTTTTCATTGCTGATTTTGAGCAATTTGATTATACTGTGCCTTCATATATTTTTCTTTTTCTTTTTTTTTTTTTTTAAAGATTTTATTTATTTGACAGAGAGAAACACAGCCAGAGAGGGAACACAAGCAAGGGGGAGTGAGAGAGGGAGAAGCAGGCTTCCTGCCGAGCAGGGAGCCCAATGTGGGACTCATCCCAGGTCTCCGGGATCATGACCTGAGCCGAAGGCAGTCGCTTAACCAACTGAGCCACCCAGGCGCCCCCATATATTTTCCTTCATTTTTTTTTTTTTTTTGTGCTTGGGGTTAGTCAAGCTCCTTGTTTTTTTTGAGTTTATATTTTTATTAGGTTTGGAAAGTTTTTAGTAACTTTTCTTCAAATATTATTTCTTTATCTTCTCCACCCCATGAAGGCTCAAATTACATATATTAAGTTGCTTGTGCTGTCTCCACAGCACATTCATGTTCTGGGCTTTTTAACACATTCCTTTTCATTTTTTTATCTTGGATATTTTTACTGCTATGTCTTCAAGTTCACTGTGTTGGGTTTTTTTTGTTTGTTTGTTTGTGATATCAGTCTGTCAGTTCCATCTGGTGATTGTTCATCTCACACATTATAGATTTCATCTCTACAAATTGGATTTGTGTTTTTGTATATTCATGTCTGTACTAAAATTGTGAGTACCCTTCCTTGTCTGCTAATTCTAATATCTGTCTTAATTCTGGATCAGTTTCAGTTGATGGCTATTTCTCCTAATTAGGGGTTGAATTTTCCTGCATGCCTGGAAATTTTTGATTCAGTGCTAGATATTGTGATGTTATCTTCTTGGGTGCTGGATATTTTTGTATGAATATAAATATTCTTGAGTTTTGTTTTGGCACATAACTAAATTAGATGAAGACAGTTGATTTCTTTTGTGACTTGCTTTATAAGTCTTGTTAGGTGGAACTGGAATAATGCTCGGTCTAGGGCTAATTATTCCCTACTACAGAGGTAAGATCTTCCCGAATACTGAATGCCTCTGAATTATGAGGTTATCTAATCTGTTTGGTAGAAACAGGTACTGTTCGTGGCCCTGTGTGAGCACCAGTCAGTGTTACCGCTAATCCTTTCTGGTATTTTTTCCCTAGCCACAGGTAGTTTGCTCACACATGCACTGGATAGTACTCACTAAGTACTCAGGAGTGACTCTGAAGATTTTGAAGTTCTCTCTGTGCAGTTCCCTTCTGCCCTCCAAACTCTTTGTCTTCCAAGACTCTGAGCTCTGTTTCCTCAACTCAGGAAGTCACGGGGCCCTTCCTCTGTTCTTTGCTCCTCTCTCTTTGCCAGGAAATCGCTTAAGACAATAAGATGAGACAGTTGTAGGCTCGCCTCATTTACTTGCTGATATCCTGTCTTCTGAAAAACATTGTTTCACATATATTTTCCTCTTTCTTTTATTGTCTCAGGCAAAAGCACAAATCTGTTTTCTATTACTTCGTCATGGCCAAACCTGGAATTTTAATAAAATTCCAATTCTATTCAGTAGGTTTTGGTTGGGGCCTGAGAGTCTGCATTTCTAAGAAATTTTCCAATGATATTGATGCTTCTGGGAAAAGACTACTTGAGTAGTCAGTCTCTAACTATTCAACAGAAATATAATGTGAGCCACATATTTAATTTTAAATTTTCTAGTGGTCACATTGAAAAAATTAAAAGAAACCAGGGAAGGTTAATTTCAGTAATATATTTTCTTTAGCCCTTTCAACCCCAAATGCTATCATTTCAACATGTAATCAGTATAAAAATACTTATGAGACTTTTTTTTATTGCACTGAGTCTTAAAATTTGGTCAGTATGTTAGAGTTATAACAGATCTAAATTCAGTTACTACATTTTCATCTGAAATACTGGGTCTATATTTAGATTTCATAAAATTCAAAGTTGAAAAAGTAGATTTGTATAAAAAGGTTCCAAACATACTTAAGTTTTCCAATAACTAAATCAGGTGCCAAAACCCATTTTCCTTTAATATTTGTCATTTTAATTGACTAGTTAAGGTTGTTTTTGAAAAATTGACATCATTTTTTGAAACAAAATCTTAATCAGTTGGAAAACTGTCTAAGTTATATAAATTCATAAATTCTTATGCCAACTCAGAATCATTAACATTAAATTCAAAGGGATATTATAAAAATTAAAAATGAACTCTAAATTAAAAAATCTCTAGGGTGCCTGGGTGGCTCAGTGGGTTAAAGCCTCTGCCTCTGGCTCAGGTCATGATCTCAGGGTCCTGGTATTGAGGTCCACATCAGGCTCTCTGCTCAGCAGGGAGCCTGTTTCCTCCTCTCTCTGCCTGCCTCTCTGCCTGCTTGTGATCTCTCTCTCTCTGTCAAATAAATCAAATCTTAAAAAAAAAGTCAGGGGCGCCTGGGTGGCTCAGTTGGTTAAGCGACTGCCTTCGGCTCAGGTCATGATCCCGGAGACCCGGGATCGAGTCCCACATCGGGCTCCCTGCTCGGCGGGAAGCCTGCTTCTCCCTCTCTCACTCCCCCTGCTTGTGTTCCCTCTCTGACTGTGTTTCTCTCTGTCAAATAAATAAAATCTTAAAAAAAAAAAAAAAGTTAAAAAATATCCATAAGGTGTTATTCAAGTATTTCTTATGAATTTTGAAGACAATTTATATAATGCTTTTGATTTCAATTACATCTGCATATTGATGCAAGTTAGAAAAATGTATAAAGCATTATTTTTGATTTATGAAAAGTATCAACTTTGCTTTACGTTTTCATACTTGTTTGGCAAGGTCATAAATAAGCTTTTCCTTTTATTGGAGCTTCCAGTTTAGCTTGTTCATATGCAGTGTGATATCTCTGAGCAAACAAAAATCACACTGCCATTTTTTTTTTTAATCTTTATTGAGTCTTTGGCAAAATTCCTTTTGTGAAAAGAAAACCTTGAACTGGAGTTAACTACAGGGTAAATCTTAGTAGAACTTTTCCATGACCCAACCAAAGATCTGCTTGCAGGAAACACATGATTATTTCATTAATTATTTTCCCTTTCTTTCAGCCATTCTGTAAACCGATGGTAGTTCGTAGTGTTTATGTGTATATACTAAACAACTTTACCAATGAGATCCATAACAGTTTTCATAGGCTGTGCTTTAGAAAACCAGCTACAAGTTAATATCAAACAGTAGAATGAAGCACTGAGAGGAAAATACCAGTCTCTTATTTTAAAAGGTTGGTAAGTTTGGATTTTTGACCCAACATAGCTGGAGCACTTTAGAAGTCTGGATTATTTGACCCAACATAGCCGAAGTGCTATTATGATAGAAGCTTTATGTGTTCATATCAAGTGAAAATTCTTCTTTGACAGATGGAAAAGATTCAAAAGTATCTATGCCATGAGTTCACTTATTTCAGTTTTGAATTGGCAAGTTTTTATAAGTTGGAAGTCTTGAGACAAAAATGCACCCAAAGTACTAATTTGGCAATGTCTCTCACATTGCATGACTCATCTGAAGCTACAGAAAACTTCTTGTTATTTTTCAAATTTTGAATTTATTTATCTTTGATATTATTAGAAAGATCTGTGTTCTCTGGGCAATTATTTGGTTGCTTAATTTACAATTTTTCACTTTTTGTGCAATATCTTTTTATCTTTTCCTCATAATTTTCTAACAATTTCCATAACTAAATAATTTTTTTTTACCATCTCTGTGTGTGTGTGTGTGTGTGTGTGTGTGTGTGTGTGTGTGTGTGTGTTGTTATTGTTTAAGAATCTGAGTTGTTTTATGGCTGGCCAAAGTTATAAGCTCAGATTTTGCTAAAAACCATTTAAAATTTTTTGTTATTTAATTCCGATTTCAGGAGACCAATTTCATTGATCTCTTTTGACTGTTGAAAGGAAATTTTGTATCACATTCACTGTGTTTTTGCTGAAATTGCCCTTACTAATCTGCTTAAATATCTGCAAAATTGTCTACTTTATCATCTTTGATTGATGCAATAAGCAGCCTTTTTCATTTTTCTCTGCCACAGGAAATTGCAATTGGTATAGATCATGACATTTTTGATTTCTTTCAGTCCCTTTTTTCCCTTACTGTTCTAATTATAGTACAAGCTTTTCTATCTCCACTTGATTTTATATCAGTAATAAATTTGATTTAAGTTGTTTGTGCCTTATATGTGTGTGTTTTAAATTTGGAAATTTGATCATATTTACCTTATAAGCTAGAAAAGTAAATTATGTTTTAGAACACATATTTTCATTTACTTACCAATCAGGAGTTACATAATTATCACTGTAACTTGTGCTGTCTGTATAAAATATTCACACAGACACATTACAGTATATATGAGTATGAAGGAAAAAAAATCATTTAAATTGAATCATCAGTCATCTTCTTAACACCACGTAGATCAACGATATGCCTATGTTCAGACTCACACACGGCAATAGACCAGTACCATCTTAGACAATGGCGCAGTAAAAGTGAAATGTAATCTTACTAAAGCAATACATTGGTACTTAATGCAGAAACGTTTTACACTACTTCAACTTTTTAAAACAAAATTAATTAAAATGTTCAGTTCCTTAGTTGCTCTTGCCACATTTTAAACATATATACTGGGCAGGGCAGGCCAGGGACAGGTCTGCCTTTCAGTCTAGGGACCTTGTATCAACACCTAGATGGGCTGTCAACTTTCTTGACCTGCAGCTGCTTCCTCCTTGTCTTGCCCTACAGCACCGGGAATTTTAGGAGTGTTACAAAGGAAGTCTTGGATAACTAGTGGTGTCCAAAGGTCTTGATGACCGTGCCCCAAGGGTTGGACAATCTCCCACTGACTGAGGCTGTTAGGACAAGTATCAGAGTGGGAACTGTGACCTTAGGGACAGTCTGTGGGTTGTAATATTGGGTCAGGGCTAGGGCGAGGTTTGTGGGTCAGCGGCAATTGCTCTTCGTCTTCCTGTGGGCTACTAACTGATGACCTCTCGAGCAAGCTGACCTGGACATGGCTGGATGGGAATTCTGTCAGCAGAGGTAGCATTCCCATGGTTCTGGAAGAAGCAGGTTGCATTTTCTCACTGTTAGTGAAAGTGGCAGGGGAAGCTTCCCCTTAGCTAAGGCGGCTAAGAATGTTTTCACAACTCCGTCCTTGGGAGTGATCACAGGCTATGAAAATACACCTGAGGGGCACCTGGGTCGCTCCGTCATTAAGCGTCAGCCTTCGGCTCAGGTCATGATCCCTGGTCCTGGGATCGAGCCCTGCATTGGGCTCCCTGCTCAGTGGGAAGCCTGCTTCTCCTGCTTCTATTATTTTTGTAAATAATAAAAACCTTAAAAAATTTTAAAAAGTAAACCTGAAAAACATGAAGAAAATGGAATGGTTGATTCATGAATTAAAAGAAAATGATGTATGACATTCCAAGAGTCAGAAACCACCTCATGAATGAGGGTGTTGTTTTCAGAGCATGTATACCCAATTCTGTTAGCGCTCACCTTGCCAGCACTACCTGGCTAAAAATGCTGCATTTCTCCTCTTTTTGTTTTCTTTTTTTTTCTTTTTTTTTTTTAGTTTATATCTTGAACATCGCTGTTTGGGAGTAGGTTGCTCTGTTTTCAATTTAAGTAATGTTATCACAGAAATTAGGTTTCCCCCTGACCCTCTTCAGCTTGCTCTTTTTTTTTTTTTTTAAGATTTTATTTATTTATTTGACAAAAAGAAACACAGCTAGAGAGGGAACACAAGCAGGGGGAGTGAGAGAGGGAGAAGCAGACTTTCCTGCAGAGCGGGAAGCCGAATGCAGAACTCGAACCCAGGACTCCGGGATCATGATCTGAGCCAAAGGCAGACGCTTAACAACTGAGCCACCCAGGTGCCTCTCAGCTTGCTCTTATCTCCCATACGCATGCATGTGCTTCGTAGGGCGCTGTACGTTCAGATAGAGCTTAATCAACAGGAACTTGTTCCTTACATGTCGTAACATAGAAAGGATGCTTCGTGCCACTGAGTAAATACATGCTGGCATCACCAAAAAGTGGGGAGAAAAGTTTATTTTGTTCCTTTTTATTTTCTGTTGTTTCTACTCCTCTCCCCACTCATGTTAGACATGAGGAAACTGATCATAGTGAATGAGACTTGTGATACATTTCAGCTCACATCATCCTGTTTCTTAAAGAAAATAATAAACTCTAGCCCAGAAGTTTTCACCTTTTTGGGGTTTAGGTATTGTTGCATTGATGTAGTTACATTGTTTTGAAGTATGTCCCCTGAAGTCATACAGGATAGAGCTTTGTGCTGATTTCTTCTCTAGGTACCTGGTGGCCAGCCTTGTGGAGATGCAGCAAGCACCCTGTGCCAGCTGACCCCTAGGCCCGTCCTGACACCATCTGGTCAAGTTCCCCTGGGCAAGTCACGTGCCCCTTGCCCAGTCTTACTTATTCATCTTTACAGGATAGGAATTTGATTATGACACTGTTTCCTAGATAGGTCCACTGAACGCCAGTGGCCTTTGATGCTGCTCCAATGTTTTCAGAAAAGCTGGAGAAATGTTATGTACTCTAGATGACTTCCGTGTTGGGTATTCAAAGCTCATCGGCACATTAGGGGCTGTGGTCCTGGAGAAAAGAAAACTTTTTAGGCTTATTTAACCTAGCATTGTCTAAAGTCTTTGATCATGGAATTTCTGTCCCTTTTCTTAGAGGAATACTCTTAAATATATTGGAGCATCCCATAGTATGTAGGTTGGGAAACAGACTAAATCAAAGCAAACTACAGCCTAAAGGCAGAAGCTGGCTTGCCATCTGTTTCTATAAATAAAGTTTTATTGAAACAGTCCCACCCATCCACTTACAGATTGTTCACATTACAGCGGGAGAGTTATATAGCTGCCAGAGACCTGTATGGCTCACAATGCCTCAAATATTTGCCATCGGTTGCCATCTGCCAACTCTGGCACTAGATGGTTATTTTCTAAATATTACAGTGATTGATGAACATGGCTGAAAAAAATCAGGTGGTAGATAAGCGCTGGTAATGAAGAAAAGTCTTGTTTTCCAGAGGCAACACATTTTTAATGGTTCTTGTTAATTCTATTAGTGGGTCTTACTTCTGTAACTCTAATAAGGAATTTGCTCAGCTGTTTTGATGTATCTGCTTTGGGTTGACTCTGCTATGTATAGATGAAGCACATTGTGTAACTTCTTAGTTTTGTCATGGTATGAACTCTGTTACTGTTGCTGTCGTACTATTCATAAGTCTCTATATTTTGTTTCACCTGCTTACTACCTTTTATCTTGAATTTTGTGAGATGTGGGTAGTAAGTACTACTGCCGTTTTATCTGCCTCATTTTTTCCACTTGTCTTTCAACTTTCTTAGCTGTATCTTTACTTTTAAGTGTTGATGTTGATAACATCTGCCTTCTCTAGCTGGCACAGTTTGCTTTTCTTATTCCATAGGTTGAGTCTCAAGGTTACAAGCCAATGAGTGTGTTCATGTAAATACTGTTTGTGTCAGAGTCAAGGAGTATGCTGTCATTGTACTTTGCTCCCTGTAATTCCGCTATCACAATTGTAGCATCGCTCAAAGGAGGAAATTTCTAATGTTAATTTCAAATGGTTTCCTCTGTTAAGTTTCACCAAATGCTCAGAATTATGGCACATTTGGATCATGTCTTATATTTTGTTGTTGACAGTTGTCCTGCAGTTTTTATTGATCTGACTTTTTTCCCCTCCCTTTTGAGGGAAGACCCATGTCTCCTTTACTGTATCCCTAATAAACTCTAGGTTTTAATTTACTTGTCTGTTGCTCAAAATAAATGCATTCATCTCAAAGACATCTTTTATGGAGCCCGCTCATTGATTTTTCTCATTGCTTCCTGCTCATTTTCCTGGAATGCTAGGCTTTGTTCTATCATTCTCGTATGTGGCATTTCCCCTTTCTTATTTTTTACTCTCATTTTGGTGGACTATAATCACATGTGACTTCCTCAGATTGAAGTAGATTTTCTGAATCTTGTGTGGTTGAAGATGTTCTTCGCCATGATTGGTATGAATTTATAAGTTTGAAATAATTTTTCCCCAAATATCCAAAATTTTGCTGATACGAAAAACCGTGTGCTAGTCTGATTTTTTAAAAAAATCTTTTTTTTAATGATTCTTTTTTCCTTTTTGGAAGCTCCAAGAGTTTCTCTCTTTTTTTTGTTCTCACTGGGGAACACTCACAACATGCTGCTGTTAACACCTCATGGGAAGCCACCAGGAGTCTGGTCCCTGCCAGACTCTCTGAAATCCAACTGCAGGGTGCTCAGACCAAGACTCACTGGTGTGCACATTCTGGGGCATTCTGCAGGCTCTGGCCGCTGGGCACAGCGGGAGCATACCTGACAGAGAAGCCCCTTCCTTCTGCCTGATGTCACCTGGCACCCTTTCCCATGTCAGCTCCAGTATTATCAAGGAGGGAAATGGGGTGGATGGGCGTTGAGAGGCAGTACAGTGACAGCTGGCACAATCTTGAAGTCTAAACACACGTCTTCCACTCTGGGAAGTGTTCTTATCTTATTTCTTTGATCATTGCTTCTTTTCCTTTCTTTTCTTGATTTTCTGTGGTCTTTAGAACTTCTATATGTCAGATGTTAAGCTTCCTGGATTAATCCTCTGTCTTTTTATCTTTTCTTTCATTTTTCATCACTTTGTCCCTTTGCTTTGTGTTCAGAGAGATTTCCATAATTTTAACTTCTAACTCTCCTATTGAGGTTTTTACTTAGCAACCATATTTTTAAATACCAGTAATTCTTTTTGTTTGTTTGCCTGCGAGTGTATTTTTTAGGCATTCTGCATTCTGTTCTTTTCTGGTTGCATGTTCTTATGGTTATATCCATCCTCTCAGAATGTGTGCAAATCTTTTGTTTCCTGATGACTGATTTCCTCTTTTCATGAATGCAAGTTTATACATTTGAAAAAGTTGGGTCAGACCACCTGAGTTCAAATTACAGCCCTGATAATACAGTAGCTGTGTGATGGTTTTAAGCCTGGACTTCTGCATCTATAAGGAGGGGATGATGAGAGTATCTATCTCAAGCATTAAGTGAAGTAAGATATGGAAAGTATTTAGCACAGGGGCTTTGGCTATTATTATTTATAAATATGCCACGTTATTTTAAACTGGCTATAACCCACTTAATGATTACTTTAAAATCACTTATAATCTGTAAAATACTCTTTCTTTTATTCTTTTTTTAAAAAAGATTTTTAAAAATTTACTTGAAAGAGAGAGAGTGAGAGCATGCTAGTGTGAGTTGGGGGAGAGGCAGAGAGATCAAGAGAATCAAGCAGATTTCCCACTAAGTGCAGAGCCTGACGAGGGGACTCGACTTGGGACCCTGAGATCGTGACCTGAGCTCATTGGACTGATCCACCCAGGCACTCCACTTTCTTTGATTCTTTTCTGCAGCTGCTGTTATTGGTATTACTGCCGTAGATATCTTTAAGCAGACCTAGGAATTAGCAGAAATCAATTTAGGACAAAATAATGACATGAGACTTTAAAGATAATTAAAATTCCCTTTCCTCAGAATTTTTTCCAACTTTTTAAATTTTGAAAATGCTTAAGCCTACAGAAAAATGGGAAGAACAGTTCGGCAAATCTTACGCATCTCTTTTCATTCACCTAGACTGCCCATCCATTATTACATACAGTTTTTCCCATGTAGAGCCATTTGAATGTAAGTTGCAGATATCATGAAATTTATCCCTAAATACCTCAGGCATCTTCTAAGAATAAAGACAGTCTCCTCTTAACCACAATGCCAGTTTTTTATCACCGTGCAGAAAATTGACACTTACTCAACAATATTATCTAACATACAGTTCCTTTACAAATTTTTCCAGTTGCCCCAAAGTATCTTTTTATGTTCTCCCTGCCCAATTAGCATTCATGCATTTCTTTTGGTTAATGTTTCTTTGGTCTCTGCTGCTTGAGAATAGAGCTTTTACCACTTCCTGTTTTTCAGGAAACTGTCCTTTCTTTCCAGACACTGGATGAGTAGTCATGACTAGTGTCCCACGTTCTGGGTTTGTCTCCTTGTTTCCTAATGATTAGATTCAGGTTGGACACCTTTGTCCAGAAGTGATGTTTTGCACCTTGTTAATCACATCCGGACACAAGTATAATTAGGTCATCCCTCCTTGGGAACCTCCAAGTTTGGTCACTTACGTGAAAATCTTAAGATTGCTTTATTTTTAAAGAGATGGTATAATTTCTAGATTCACGGGGCTTCCTTGCCACAAATTTGGAACCCAGCATTTTTTCTGGAGCTAGTTCCTTTTCATGGGAATGGTGCTTAGGAATCCAGATCTGGGTACCTTGTTGCTCTTTGCTGATGCAGTGTCCTCGTTTCTAGGCCTTTTCTGTACACAGGGCTAGGACATAAATTTAAGAAAAAAAGTTATTCATACTGATACTTTCCCATTCACACCTACCTTCACAGGGCCCTTCCTCACATTTCCCTAATTATGCATTTATATCTCCCTCTTCCCATGTTGGGAACCTGAGTTGCCAAGAGGAAGTGAATGTTTAGGCATTTGTTCTATGCTACTTGCAGACACAGAAAAGAGCATCTGAATTTCAACAGCAGTGCTGCCACTACCAGTAGACTAGCAAGGAAGAGTTACCATTTCTTGTCACTTTTTTTAAAAAAAGATTTTATTTATTTATTTGACAGAGAGAAACACAGCGAGAGAGGGAACACAAGGAGGGGGAGTGAGAGGGAGAAGCAGGCTTCCCGCTGAGCAGGAAGCCTGATATGGGGCTCGATCCCAGGTCTCCAGGATCATGACCTGAGCCAAAGGCAGTCACTTAACCAACTGAGCCACCCGGGTGCCCCTCTTGTTGCTTTTTATAATAGCTAGAGCTACTGAAGGTATAGAATCAAAGCACTCTGCTACCAAGTTACTTGAATTTATTTTCTTGTTCTTTCTTAGAATTTTAAGCTGTCACATATTATTAAGCAAACGTGGGGCTTTTCTCTTTAGCTTCTTTATTCTTTTTACAATTGCTTCAGGTATTTCCAGGATAAATCATAGTTTAAGGTCCTGGGTAAGTTGGGGCAGCTAACCTGTTTATTCATTCTCTCAAGTAAAGCATCCCTTTATTGATCAAACATTGGTTTGTTATTACTGAAACAGTTTCTAGAAGCGGAGAGAAAGCAATGGGTATACAATTAATAAAGTTAATTAATTTTGAGTCCTTCAGACTTCAGTGTATATTATTCAGCCAACAAATAACAGCCTGAGACACAGAGTAGATCATAGACAAATTGTGTTCTTTAAAGTTTGGTGTGATGGATTGCTGTGTTTTTTATTCCTATTTTAAAATTAGAGTGGAGTCAATTCCAAAAGATATATTTTTTTAAGACTTATTTATTTGAGAGAGAGTGAGAGAGAGAAAGCACTCATGCTGAGGGGAGCAGAGGGAGAGATGCTCACGCTGACTCCTGGCTGAGCTGGGAGTCCGATGAGGGCTCGATCTCAGGACCTGAGATCATGATGTGAGCCAAAATTAAGAGTCGGATGCTTAACTGACTGAGCCACCCAGATGCCCACTAAAGGGTATTTTGGATCCTAATACTTAATAAGATTTATATCTAAGAATTCAACACACTATAAGATCCAAGAAAACATGCTTTTATAATAGATTAAAAGTAGAATATGGATTTCCATTCCATCTTGAATATAATAATGATGGGAGGGTCTTGGTCTGAAATGGAACCAGAGCTCTAGCTTTTGCAAAGAGAAAAGGCACACGACACGTATAGGTCAGACTTAGAAGTTTACATGTGTGAGTGTGCGAATTTATAATTACTAATTTTCAACTAATGTTACGATCAAGCGGTTTAATCAAACCGTCGTACGACAGACAGTTCGCTGCTACCACGGTGACAAATTGCCACAGACTTAAATCGTTTTCTTCTCTTATAGTCCTGGAGGGCAGAAGTCCAAAATGGGTCTGAGGGGACGGAAATCAAGATGCCAGTCGGGCCCATTCCTCCCAGAGGCTCCCAGAAAGAATCTGTTTCCTTGTCTTTTTCAGCTTCTAGTGTCTGCTTGCATTCATTGGCTTGTGCTCCGTTTTCAAAACATGTCACTCTGGTGTCTATCCCCACCCTCACCCCACCTTTTCCTCTGGAGTCAGTCTCCCTTGGCCTCCCTCCTTTAAAGACTCTGGGGATAATGTTGTGTTCATCCAAATAGTGCACGATAATTTCCCCCATCTCCAGATCCTTGAGTTTATCACATTGGCAAAGTCCTTACCATATTAGATAACATTCACAGGTACCAGGGACTGAGATATGGATCTCTTTGGGGGAACATTATGCAGTCTGCCATTCATCCCTTTTTCCTTGTGACCATGAATATTTATGCAAGCCTACATTATCTTTGACTGCACTGCAAAAATGTTTTTGGGAGAGTTGCAAATTGGAGGAAAAAAATGCCCCTTTGCCCCACAATTTCCTTCAATTACCAATATCCAGGGATAAGAACTTCCAGCATTTCATGATTTATATTATACATATTCAAAAATAAAATTGTGGAGTTGTCGTTTCTACTCCCTTTGCATTTCAAAAGGTCATATATTAAAAATTGGCACCCCATTTGCATGGTTTAAACACATCCACTGCAGGCCTCTCAGTTCAAATGTAAAAATCTGTGCATAAGTGAGTGGTAATGTTTTTAAAAGAATATATTACATGTTAGAGCAGTGCACCCTACTCTTGCCCCAGGACTCCGGAGAGGTACCTATGCATGTCTTTTGGAAGTTAAGTCTTAAATCTCTCTGGGTTTTCCTCTCTGATGGCAGAAATGATGATGAACTGATGACTGGAGCAGTGAAAGGGAATAATTACTTGAATGACCAGTGAGGGGCTAAGTGTGGAATGCACTGCACCACAGCTCGCAGTTCTGCCCCAATTCAGTGTAAGCTGGAGCTTACAATCTATGCATGAAACCCCCCTCCCTCTTTTCTACCTGCCCTCTCCTCCTTTTGTCCCCACCCTCCTTGGTGACCTGGGCCCTGTAGATGTGCCGAGGAGGATTTTATGTTTTGCATGTGTGTGCTCAAGAGGAGAAGGGAGAAGGTGGTAGTGATTATTTGAGCGCTGACTGTGCTAGGGGCATTGACAGTGACCCTCTTAAGTGCCAGCTCTCCGTATTTTATGCACGTAAGAAGAGGGTGCAAGATGAACCACTGGGGGTCGGCCTGACTCTTTTGTTCCTCTGGGTGGCCGTTTGCTCCCATGAACTTCCTCTGATGTAGGACAGCTTCTCTGACTTCATCCATCTCCAACCACGGTGGGGGGGCTGGCCCTCCTGACATTCATTGGTCTACACACACCTGTGCAGGGCACTGTGCTAGGTATAAAGGGACACAAAGAATAGGCATGCTTCATGGAGCTTCCATTCTAGAAAGACAGACACGAGCGGGGAACCAAGACACCCAGGATGACAAATGCTCAGAAGTGTGCTATGAGGAAAAAGGGGGTGGGGAGGAGCCTACTTTAAACTGAAGCTGAAATCTGACGTTAGCGGAGCAGCCGGGCCCATGAAGAGCGTTGCGAGCAGCACCAGCCGCGGGTCCACGAGTCTCCCGTGCATTTATGTTCGCCCAGGACTTCAGTTCTACGTTTCTGTTCGTACATTCTCTCTCCTCTGTTTATTGCAAGCCCTTGGGGACAGAGGTGATGCCTCTGTCACTGTCCCTCCAAAGTGGGGGGTGTTTTGTGAACAATGATGAAATCCCTAGAGTCATGTTAAATTCTTGTGTCTTTTCTCCTGGCTTTCTTATTTGAAGACTTTACCATCGTGGATCATCAAGTAAAAGTAAACAGTAGTTAACTTTTCAATTTTTGCCAGTGTATGAATGTCTTGGTCCCGGATGAAGGGGACAATGGGGGGAAATGAGCAATAACCTGAGCAATTAAACTTTAAATGGAATTTGGTGGACAGAGAATGGAGAACCTACTCTATGTGAGGACCTATGTTAGACGCTTTGGGAGATTAAAAAAAAAAGAACCAGAATGTGAGAAAATGGAATCCCTGCTAGTGAGAAAGACATGGGGTGAGCCTTTCAAAAGTATCCTAAGACAATGTTTCATGTCACAGGTCCAGCGCATGCTCTGTTGTGATGTGAACACGCACGCGTGAAGTGCTGTAAATGGAGGGATGGGTGTGAGCTCTGCCGATCAGAAACCTTGTGGGAAATTTCCGGTTTGGCCGAGGAAGAGTGGTTGCAGTTTTGGGGGTGGAGGCCTGGAAGGGCACACTAGTGCGCCTCAAGGTTAATGAATGTCTTAGTTTATTAACTAAGAGTTGGGGAAGCTCTGACACCAGCCCACGGACTATGTAGGTTTAAATGACAAGCATTGATTTCGCCCAGTTCTGGAGCCTGGGAAGTCCAAGATCCAGATGCTGGCCCACTTCCTCCTGTTCATGGGCAGTTGTCTTGCTGCTGTCCCTCACCTGGAGTAAGGGGGCAAGGAGCTCTCCGGGGTCTCTTTTGTAAGGAAACGGAGCCTGTCCGTGAGGGTTCTACCCTTGTAAACTAATTCTAAAGGCCCCACCTCTGAATACCATCACACTGGGGATTAGGCTGCAACCTATGGGCTTGGGGTGATACAAACACTCAGGAAACAGCAGTAAATACACAGTTCTCGAACGCGCCCCGAGGTTCCCTCACAGTGAGGGGCTCTGCGTTTACCACCCACTGGATCATTTCTTGGGAGTACTGAAGAATTCGAGGGGGCCTGAGAAACAGCCCAGCTTGCAGGGATTCCCCACTGTGCTTGTCTACCAGATTGAGGCCACTGACTTAGCAGAAGTCGCCTGCCTTCCTGGGCCCACGTGTCTGCCCCCGGAGACACTCCGCCCTCCGCCCCCCAGCTGGGGTCTTTGTTCTGAGCCCAGAACCCCGGGGCTGCTGGAGTGCGAGTGGAGGACTGGCTGACAGAGGGGCCTGTGTTCTGTCCCCCTGCTTGTTCCCCGCTTCACTTGTCATGAATGAGCAGCACATGAGTGGAGGAAAGGAATGCATTTGGGCTGGAAGATGTGATTTTCCAGAGGCGGGATTCTGACAACAGGTAGCAGAGATGGCCCGAGGCCCGACAGCGCCCTCCGCAGGCCAGCCTGCGGAGCGGAAGAACAGGCAGGCTCCCTGGCCGATATTAATTGGCCTGAGTTACCTTCAAATCCAGGGCTAGGAGGGAACCTCCAATAACTGAACCCAGAGGAATTAAGAATGTCAGTGAAGAACCATGAAGATGGAGGGAGAATCAGGATCTATTGAAGTTAGCATTTTTTTTCTTTTATCCAGAACTAAACTCTCTCTTTCTCTTGTATAAAGAACAAATGCCTAGATTATTTCATATTACCCCCGCCCTCTCCACCTGCATTGGACTCCCTCACATTTTAAAAATGTCTTTATTGAGATCCTAATAGGCAAGTTTTTAAAAAAAAATCATTTTCCTCCTTTTGTTTATTTTTACAACAAATTGACAGGAAATATGATTTATCCATTTAACCAATATTTATTTGTTAGGCAGCCTGTCCAGTTCCATTAGAATGCAGGCCAGGAATCGAGGTCAGTAAGGCTGCGTCCCTGGATTTCTTCTGGAATCTGAGGCCCACTCTAGGAGGCAGATGTGCAAATACGGAGTCAGTGGCTGGGCAGAAGTTGGGAGTTATACCAGGAAGAGGAGCGGCCCAAAGGCAGCTCCATGAGGAGGTGAGGCTTCTGGGGAGCAGATTTAGCTTCAGATGGTAGGTTTAAAACTCACAAGAGATCAAAGGTCCGTGAGCTTTGTTGGTAGAAGGATGTATTTTCTGTGTCACCGTAATAAATTTTGAACTGATCCCTATCAGGGTTGTCTTATTTATGAAATGGAATAAGCTCATTGATCATTCCCTCCACATCTGATGAACCTCACCAGTGTGGGGCCTGAGCTGACGTGCAGGTTCTGTCTAGGGCTGCACGAATGGCCTGGGGAGCAGGTGCAGAAGCCCCAGCCTGCAGGGGCCGGGGGCTGCTTGGTGGACCCTGCCGAGCTTAGCTTGTGCAGAAGCCTTTGGGGAAGTCCCCCTTCATGCTGCTGGTCTCCAGGGAGGGTTTTGGCTTCCATCTCCTGGGGACAATGCTGCATTTAGACTTCTTCTTGTGCTGTTGGGTGTGGAGTTTTTCCTTTAAGTAGCTTTTCTTATTCTGATGGACCATTTATTCAGAGTAAGACCTACTCTGTCCTTTCTACAAGTCTTTATGAGGCTTAAGCCTGGGGACAGTTCACTGTGAAACATCTTTGGTGTGTGTGTGTGTGTGTCTTTAATGCCGCCATGTCCTGTCTGACATGATGTAATTCTTTAATAAGTATTAGATGTGATCCTTCAGAGGTATCGGAGCATTACAATATATTAAAGGATACCTTGGAACCTTATAATTAAACCATTTACTTATTTTAAGTATCAAGTTAGAACAGTTTTTTCTGCAAAACGTAAGTGGCTGTTTTATGAATGTATTTGTGACAAATTATTTCCTGTCCAAATGAGGAATCTTTTTTACTGGAAATGGTAACAGTATATTATTGGATATAAAGTTTTTCTTACTACTAGATCTCATACAACAATTTGGTAATGTGGCAGGATACAAAATCAATGCGCAGAAATCAGTTGCATTCTTATACACCAACAACGAAAAAATAGAAAGGGAAATCAGAGAATCGATTCCATTTACTATAGCACCAAAAACTATAAGATACTTAGGAATAAACCTAACCAAAGAAGTCAAGGATCTGTACTCGAGGAACTACA
>PITA01013880.1:0-11016 GCA_004023965.1 Spilogale gracilis
GCTTGAGACCAAAACCCAGTTGCCCAAGATGGCCAAGCAGGAAGATGGAGGTTGAACCCCCCTCAGCCCCCCAGCGGCAACGTAGAGTTGCTATACCAAACTTGGGTGCCCTAACACCAGCTTCTTTGATGTGGGAGAAAAAAAATCAGTTTCTGATTATTAAGAAGCATGAAGAGGAGGGAGAGGAGGAGGGGGAGAAGGGGTGGGAGGAGGAGAGGGAGGGGGAGAAAGAAAGGAAGAAAAGAAAAGAAAGAGAGAGAAAGAGGGAAAAGGGAAAGAAAGAAAGAAAGAAAGAAAGAAAGAAAGAAAGAGAGAGAGAGAGAGAGAGAAAGGGGAAAGGGAAAAGGGGAAAGGGGAAAGGGAAAGGGAAAGGGAAAGGGAAAGGGAAAGAGAAAGAGAAAGAGAAAGAAAAAGAAAAAGAAAAAGAAAAAGAAAAAGAAAAAGACCATACTTCTACTTTCTAGTGTAGAACGTGCTATTGGGTTCTACCAATGGGAGGTTCCATTTGGGTCCTGCCAGGATGTGTCTTGCCCCAACAATCCTTGTTCCAAACCTTTCAGAGAATAGTAGGAGAAAAAACAAGAAGGGTAACATTAGATGGCTTTGCAGGAATTCAGCAGCTTATCATTGGCTCAACCTCTGCAGTAAAAGTTAATTTATTTTTAAGGAGAAGAAAGGAAGGAAGGAGGGAGGGAGGGAAGGAAGGAAGGAAGGGAGCGAGGGAGGGAGGAGGAAAGGGGGAGAGGAAAAGAAAGAAATCTTTTCCTGTTGAAGACTTTTGCCATCGCTCGAATGCAGAAATGATGCAGACCTTAAAATCTGCAGTCTTTTGTTCGGCCTTGCTGCATCTGGGACGTCAGGTCCGGGGGCTAGGGTGAGGAGGGTCTTTGCCCTTTGTGGGACAGCCTGCCTCTGTGGTTCCCGTGCCAATGCAGCCAGCAGAGGAGGGGAGAGGTGCTCCTGCCCCAGGACCCTGAGCCACATCACTGTGTAAACTGAGGCTTCACTTGAGCCCTTCCAGTTTAAACACACAGGACCAGAACCCCTGGAGGCAAGGAAAGCATCTTCCCGGCTCCGGAGAGCGTGAGGGAACTTGGCATTTTCACTGAGGGGTGCACAGAAAGACACACATTAAGAAATGCTGGAAAAACACCAATTCAATGAATGCTGACAAGCAGTGTGCTCACAGACTGAGGGTATTCCCAAGAACATGTGGCCAGTTGGTTCAGCCACATCCCAAGGACGTTTGAAGATGGGAAATCCTCCAAGGAACCCCCAGCTTCCTCCTTCAGGGGCCTTGACCTCCACGGGTTTTGACTCACATAGGAAAATCTGCATTCCATGAAGGAAGCAACCCTCTCTGGGTCTAGGAACTCCTATGAGGCTCCTGCTCTTTCCCCAGTCAGTGTTTCCCGGCACTGGCCTTACAGCGTGTGGGCTGGGTTTCTTATGTGGGAGGAGAGCCAAGCCCACAGGAAGCCCAGGCTCTCAGCTCCTCCCTAGGAGACCCCGGGATAAGGGGTCTTTCACAACGTACACCCATATCGCTGTGCCTGCCTCGGGCTATAGGCCCACTGCCATTGGCTGGGGGGTATGGGATTCAGTGATCTGTGGCTCTATTGGAATGGAGAGACATGGACAGTGGGAGACAGCCAGTCTCCCCTCCAGAGATCTGTAAACAAGAGGTATGTGTGTTTGTATGTGTGTGTGTTTGTGTGTGTGTGTGTGTAAAGAGGCGGTGGGGTGCCATCCATGCTTTGGCGGGGGGGAATGAAACTTTGATTCCTTGACTGTAATCTCAGGCAGAGGCCAGCAGAGGGAGATGTCGTGATTTTTCTGGGATTTGTGGCATCCTCTGTCCAGAGATGAGACTCGGGAAGAGAACTCTGCCTGGCTGTGACGATTCTGTTGATGGTATTAGGGAGGAAACATTTTCTTTTTTTTTAAGATTTTATTTATTTATTTGACACAGAGAGATTTCACAAATATGCAGAGAGGCAGGCAGAGAAAGAGAGGGAAGCAGGCCCCTGCTGAGCAGAGAGCCCAATGTGGGACTGATCCTAGGACCCTGAGATCATGACCTGAGCTGAAGGCAGAGGTTCAACCCTCTGAGCCACCCAGGCGCCCCTGGAGGAAACATTTTCATCTACCCCTCAAGGGTCTAGTGGTCCAAGAATTAAACTGACAGATTAATAGGAGAAAATCAAGTATAATTATTGACACGTGGGGAGTCGACATAAACACAAGATTCTTTTTTTTTTTAAGATTTTATTTATTTATTTGACAGAGACACAGCGAGAGAGGGAACACAAGCAGGGGGAGTGAGAGAGGGAGAAGCAGGCTTCCGCTGAGCAGGGAGCCCGATGTGGGGCTCCATCCCGGGACTCCGGGATCATGACCTGAGCCGAATGCAGTCACCTAACCAACTGAGCCATCCAGCTGCCCCCATAAACACAAGATTCTAAAGACAGAATGAGGGGTGCCTGGGTGGCTCAGTTGGTTAAGCAACCGCTTTCAGCTCAGGTCATGATACCGGAGTCCCGGGATCGAGCCCAGCATCGGGCTTCCTGCTCGGCGGGAAGCCTGCTTCTCCCTCTCTCACTCCCCCTGCTTGTGTTCCCTCTCTGGCTGTGTTTCTCTCTGTCAAATACATAAATAAAATATTAAAAAAAAAAAAGGACAGAATGAGGAATACACGTCATCTTGAACTAAGGAGATGTGGGTAGGGGTCTGGGGCTTCAAAGAGAAGGAAGACAATTCACAGGAGGATGAAAAAGAGTGTTTGGTAAACAAGCATTTGCTGCCCTCCCTGAGGAACAATGAGACAGAGAAATTTAACAAACAGACTTTGCTAAATTCCTCCCTGTCCACCTTCCCCAGTTCATATGGCACTGTGGTTCTCTATGGTCGGAGCTCCCTTCCTGGACCAGGTAGGTCTTTTACTTACATACTTCTAGGCAGTTAAGGGGAAGACCCGACTTTCTTCCTAAGTCTCTTGCGCCTTGATCATTTTCAGCTGGAAATCATTTGGAAGGCAAAGTAGTACATCTTGGGGCGACTCGTTCAGAACCCCCAGAGTGTTGGTGACCTGGCGTAAGTGGCGGAACAGCCCAGCCCCCCCACCCCCGCTACCCAGGAGGGTGTGGGATGGGCAGACTAAGAGCCACAATCCTCCTGCCTGGTCCACTTTCCAGTGACATTTTGCCCAGCGAGAGGCACTTCCTGGCTCTCTGCTCACCATCTAGAGCATTCTGGAAAACCTCTAGAAAATACCGTGGTAGACTAAAGAGACTCTTTAAATAAGCGCTCTTTTCCAAGCACCCAGGATGCGAGCCGTGAGTCTGAGTTGTGAGCACCATGCTGAGGTTCAGAGTGCTGACCTTGAAACGAGGCCTGGATTTAAACCCCCAAAATGGTCTCCGTTACCCTGTGTGTGCCTGGGTCTGTTGCTTAACCTCTCTGGGTGTGTTTCCTCTCTCCAAATGGATATAATGGTAGAACCTGCCCGAAAAGGGTGACATGAGGAATAAATCAAACAATTCATTCTAGCACGCTTGGCATGGGACCTAGGACATAAGCATTCAGCAAATATTACTGTATTATTGGGCCTCCAATGCAAACCCCACACGAATACCTTATTTATCTGACTTTCCATAAATCAGTCTTCCAAATATTTGCAGCTGGCCCCGTCAGGTACCAGCGCCTTTAAGTCCTTGTGGGCTCCCTGTCTTCTCAGCAACTTTTCCCATTGACCTTAGGGAATAGGAACGCCAAGCAGTGTAAGAAGTAGACTCGGGAGTAACTGCCAGGGCTCGGACTGTTGCGGAACTTTTGGAGGGCTGATTTCCCTTCTCACTTGTGTTTGAGACATGGGACACTGCCGAGTAAATGGATAAGCAAGGACTTTTGGTGTCTCGAGAAAGATGTGCAAACGGCTGTAAAGTTATATAGATCATACCGGAGCAGCCTATGCACACATGGTCTCTGACTTACAACATTTACCAAAATGAAGAGTCAACATCCACCCTGCCCCCTGAACCCACGGCGGCTCTGTAAGTAGTGTGCAGCAGACACACACGCAAAACTCTAAGGGCAAAAGGTGATAGGATTTTTTTCTCCGTGGCTTCCTGTGGTTCTTGGTAATGCCACTTCAAAGAATGAAGAGGTAGACCAGAAGGATGGGCACCAAAGCAAAGTTGATTGAGTGATAGCTAAGGGATAGTGCAAAGCTCCCAAGGGCAGAGGGGACCCAAGAGAGTTGCCATGCCATTAAGTCTAGGGGTTTTTAGGGGCTTGTTAGTGGTCTGTTTTAATCTGATTAATGCTCCCTGTGCCTGTCATCCAATCAGGTTTTTGTCACATGGAACAGGGGAGGGATCTTTGTGGGAGGCGTAAAATCCTTTTTAAGGTTGGTTTCCTGTTGTGGGCGCTTGGGTGACTCTGGTGGTTTAAGCATCTACCTTCGGTTTAGGTGCTGATCTCTAGTTCCTGGGGTTGAGCTCCTGGCTCAGTGGGGAGTCTGCTTCTCCCTCCTCCCCCCCTTGCTCCTGCTGTTTCTCTCTCTCTCTCTCTCAAATGAATAATTTTTAAAAATTAAAAAAAAATTTTTTTAAGCGATGGTTTCGTCTTAGGGAGGGGCCGCTTGTCCCTACCTGCCTCCTGCCTTCCGATTATCCTTCATCAAAAACATCTCGGGGCGCCTGGGTGACTCAGTCATTAAGCCTTTGGTTCAGGTCATGATCCCGGGGTCCTGGGATAGAGCCCTGCATCGGGCTCCCTGCTCCACGGGAAGCCTGCCTCCTCTCTCTGTCAAATAAATAAATTAAATATTAAAAAAAAAAAAAAAAGATCTTCTCAAGAACCCAGAAGGGAAGAAGGTAGGCAAGAAATTAAGGAAAGCAGAAAGCCCTTAGGACAGAAAATTTTCAATTCCAACTGCATACTAAAATCATCTGGGGAGCCTTAAGAAAGACTGTCCGTGCCCAGCCTCACAGAGTCACCAAGCTAATCGATTGGTCTGGGGTAGGGGTTCACCCTGCGTGTCTTTTTACAAGTCCCCCAGGTGATCCTAGTATGCAAGTAAGGTTGACAATCCTGGTTTAGGGTCTAGTGTCAGCAAAAAACTCTCTGCAGTTCCATTTTTCTAGAAGGCCTAGTAGTGTTCAAATTAGGGATCTGTCTCCATAAACCAGTATCTGCATGTTAAAAGTTTACTTCTTGAGGGAAGTAAATTGGCCATTTACCACTTAATGTTAACCTGGTCCTCAGACCCAGCTGAGTTCCAGGTCAGTGAAGGAAGGAAGCTGGGGAAAGGGGAAGTAAAGAATGTTGGGGAGGGGACCTGGGCAGGGTATGTCCCAGCCACAACTCTAGAGTCCAAGACATTGTTTTTAACTGACCAACCCAAACCATTAAGTCTAAACTTCCATCAGTTGAGCAGCCATAGTTGGGGACCAGTGGTTTAAAGTCACCAGGAAGAAGATGTTGTTGGAGGATAAAGCGTATTCCCCTATCCTCTTACATTAGGTCATGGGGTCCTGTGAATTAAAGAGACAAATGAGAGCTTAGCAAGAACAAAGACAGCATTTAATCACATATAAACAGGAGTACACACACACACACACACACACACACACACACACAGAACATGACTGAAAAAGGTAGCTGGAATTTCGTGCTTCTATGCCGCTAAATAGAGAAGGGAGAAGGGAAGAAGATACTCTTGGAAAAAAACAAATGACTTCTCAGGAGGGGAAGTAGAGAAAGGACACTTAGGAGAAAACAAATGACTTTTGGGAAAGATAAACAGGCTCTTTGGAGAACAGATGGGAGATGTGATATCATGACAATGTCTGTTTAAGTGGGATGCTCATTTTTAATCTCTAGTGTTAAGCGTCCATCCTCCCTTCTTGCTCCCGGGGAGGGGATTAATGACATTTGGGTGAGAAGGGTAGCGGAAGATGCCACCCCATAATATGCCACTTTGTCACAAAGATTCTTTGGAGCTGAAGGCAACTGAGAAAAAGCAGAGATAAGAGAAGTTCTCTGCCCTCCTCCTATTTCCCTAAAAGCAGAACATAAACCTACAACAGTATCTGTCCTCTCCTCTCTTTGAGGAAGGACAAAACTTCATCACATGGGGTGACTGTACACACAAGCCCAGAAATGGCCCCAGAGAAAGCCACTTTACAAGCTAACTGGCCCTTACCTTCCACTAATCTCTGCCATGCATTTGCCTCCCCTTAATTCGCTGCCCTGGAAACTCAGCCTTTTTCCTTAGTCTCGCCATTTTTTATTTCACTTGTATGTGGAATCTAAAAAGAAAAAAAATGAGTAAACAAAAACAGGCTCAAATACAGAGAACAAACTGGTGGCTAGGGGAGGGGGACTGAATGGCCTAGGGGAAGGGGATGAAGAGGTACCAGCTTCCAGTTGTGAAACAAATAAGTCAAGAAGCTGAAAAGCACAGCTTAGGGGATAGATAGAGGCAATTATATTGTAATAATGTTGTACAGTGACAGATGGCTACACTTATCATGGTGAGAAGAGCAGTGCATGGAACTGTCCAGTCTCTAAATTGTGCATCCGAAACTAATCTAACATTTTCAATTATACTTCAGTAATAGATAAAAATCATAAAATAACTGTAATATTCTTTTATTAAAATGCTGCAGAGCCAAGTTCTAACCCACTCCTTTGAGTTACTAATCACTGAGTGCCCCCCCACGCTGCCTCAACTGTAAGGTTATGTGGGTGATACTCATGCTAACAAACTTCTTTTGGTTTTTCTCTTGTATATCTGTCTTTTTTCAGTCCAGTGGACAGGGCCCAAGACAAAGAACCAAAGATGGATAGAGGGGAAACAGTTTTTCCTTCCCTTCCAGTTCTTTTGAAGCTCTGCTTTTAGGTGGAGAAGGCAGATCAGAAAAACAAACAAACATAACAACCTATTCTTAAACAATTTCGGCCCAATGATGTCCCAGTGGTGAATTGTGGATCACTTCAACATGAAACCTTTAACCCCTTTGAGATCGGGACTGTGTCCTGGGAAAATGATAAAGAATTTCTTTTTCCCCTCCTACTCCCCAATTCTCTAAGATGGCAGCTCTGGGCCATCCCCCTCTAACGGGCTGGGCCTGTTCACCTTGCCACCATGGATAACCAGCTTCTAGGAGTGGCACAACCAGGTCAGAGCAGGAAACTACCTTCTGCCCTCCCCCCACCCAAAAAGTTTGGAAAACAAAAAGGGAGAACGTTTGGAACCTACTACCTCCATAGTTAGGAAAACCTTTTAATACCTACAAATAAATATGTAAGTGTGTAATATACACCTCTATCATGAATTATAGTCCATTAGGAAGTTGGAGTTTGGGGGCCTTCTCAGTTCTTACCATGTACTTGTCACCCCAGCACCCCTACAGACTACATCTTCAGACTGATAAAAATTGAGAACAGTGGTTCTTCGATATGGTCAATAGTTCAGACCAGTGGTCACCAATCATCATGGGAGGCAGAACTGGAAGAGCCATTTGCAATGAATATCTAGGAGTCCACATGCAAACATGTTCTTTTCTCAATCAAGAAACTATCATGTAGATGGGCACCTGGGTGGCTCAGAGGGTTAAAGCCTTTGCCTTCGGCTCAAGTCATGATTTCAGGGTCCTGGGATTGAGGCCCACATCCTGCTTCCTACTCTCTCTCTGCCTGCCTCTCTCCCTACTTGTGATATCTCTCTCTCTCTCTCTCTCTCTCTCTCTGTCAAATAAATAAAATCTTTTTTTTTTTTAAGATTTTATTTATTTATTTGACACAGAGAGAGAGATCACAAGGCAGAGAGGCAGGCAAAGAGAGGGGAGGAAGCAGGCTCTCTGCTGAGCAGAGAGCCTGATGCGGGCCTCGATCCCAGGACCCCGAGATCATGACCTGAGCCGAAGGCAGAGGCTTTAACCCACTGAGCCACCCAGGCACCCAAATAAATAAAATCTTTTAAAAAAAGAAAGAAAGAAAGAAAAGAAACTATCATGTAGCACTCTGACAATTTTTTGAAGGTATAAAAATGCCCTGGTTTATACCCATCGAAATAGCAAATTTAACACAGAGGATAAAATCAGATGTCGACAAGGATGTGGGGGGACAAAGCTGACACAGCTGTGGGTGCTGGTAGGCACCGAGGGCTCATTCTGGAGAGCAACAGGCACGTTCAGCAAAGTACACACGTGGGCTTCGTGCCCCGGCATCTCAGGAACGGGTCACGCACATCTGCTAAATTGTTTGGGAACATTCAATTCTGCCAGAAAACTGGGAAGGATGAGATTCGGAAGGTGTTGAGTACAGATGGAAAGGACATGACAGACCGACCAAAAGCTGGTACCGTGAATATAGACAGAAAGGGGTTGAAGGAGCAGAAGGTGCTATTACTGGTATGTTACATTTCCCTGGGGGCACAGACTATTTATGAAACTAGATATACACAAAGCATACAAGGCATCTGGTACTCGTGATCTTGATGGCTGACCCATTCTGCCCCAGGGGCCCTCTGCCAGAGAAAGCCCAGGGCTGTTGGTCAGACTCTTGGTGAGTTACAGCTGGGTCTGGCCCACTCTTCCTTTGGCTCCAATAGAGCAAGGGCCAGGGCACCTTCTGTCTTCTGGGCTCCTTGCTCAAACCTCAACTCTAACTGGTGTAATTCACCTTGAATAGAAAAAGCTAATGTCAGGGAGAGAGAGAGAGAAGACCGACCAGTGCTGCATCCTCAGCATCCAGGGAGGACATGCCTTCCTGCCTTCTTGCACGCTGTCCTAGGGAGGCTGACCCACTCCATCGCTTCCCCTCTTCTCTCTGTGTGCCTTGAATTGATTTAATACTCCCTATGATCTGGGCATCTTTTTTTTTTTTTAAATATTTTATTTATTTGACAGAGCGAAACACAGCCAGAGAGGGAACACAAGCAGGGCGAGTGAGAGAGGGAGAAGCAGGCCTCCCGCCGAAGCAGGAAGCCCGATGTGGGACTCGATCCTGGGTCTCCGGGATCATGACCTGAGCCGAAGGCAGTCGCTTAACCAACTGAGCCACCCAGGCGCCCCTGATCTCGGCATCTTAATTTGGTCTGGGAACCTTTCAATTTGGTGATCTTTGGATCAACATTCTTGGTAGCGTGCTTGAGTTTTTCATAGCATAAAGGTAATTCCCTACATAACAGAACACAAATCAAGATATTCATCCGTGGGTCTGCCGGGGGGCGGGGCTCTGAAGTGGCCTAGGGCCCATCGTGAAGATCAATTCCATGCAGTGGCAAAGCGGCCGACCGCACCCTGCAGCAGCTAGGACTAAAGACCTCAACCAGGAGATTTCAAGCTTTTTTTGACTAACACCCGCAGTAAGAAATACTTCTCCCATTGTAATTTATAACTATCTGTCAGTCTATTTTTGAAAAAAAAATTATGAAACAGTATTTCTCCTAATTATGTTTGAGGCACTCTGACATCTTCTATTAAGTTCTATTCATTTCTTATAAATGCTGGTCATGCCTCCACCAAATTGTTGCCAGTAGCCACGCTTGGAACCTAACCTACCATTTGGAAAATACTGAATTAGAGCTACATTAATCGGGATGGTCTTCAATCAAGCTGTTGGGTGAAAAAAAAGATAGGAAACGGTGCCTGAGTGGCTTAGTTGGCTAGGCATCTGCCTTTGGCTCCGGTCATGATCCCTGGGTTCTGGGATCCAGTCCTGCCTCAAGCTCCTTGCTCGGTGAGGAGTCTGCTTGTTCCTCTCCCTCTACCACTCTCCTGCTTGTTCTCTCTCTCTCTCTCTCTCTCTCTCTTTCTCTCTCTCTCTCTCTCTCTCAAATAAATGAATAAAATCTTTGAAAAAGAAAAGAAAAGGAACAGGAAACAGAACAAGATTTATAGCCCAGTACTACTTAGGATGGCTTCTTGGCGTTTTAGTTAAGATCAAGAATAGTATCTGTTCTTATCAGTTTTTTTAAAGATTTTATTTATTTATTTGACAGAGAGGGAGATCACAAGTAGGCAGAGAGGCAGGCAAACAAAGAGGGGGAACCAGGCTCCCTGCTGAGCAGAGAGCCCGATGTGGGACTCGAACCCAGGACCCTGAGACCATGACCTGAGCTGAAGGCAGAGGCCTAATCCTCTGAGCCACCCAGGCGCCCTGTTCTTATCAGTTTACTGTCTAATACGTCCTCCATCCACTGCCACTTAGGAATGCCAAAGGCAAGCATCTACGCACGCACAGCCACGGGTCCACTTGCAGGTAAGGAATACATAGCAAACATGTTCAAGAGGGTGCCAACAGGGAAATGAACAACAAGAAGGTAAATGCCAGGCAGATCTTGAGAGCAACAATCATGCCACTCTGCCGTGCTCCGAGGGGACTGGTTGACTGTGCCCTCAGCCTGGGTCTGACAAAATAGCTATAGCGGGAGTCAGTCTCTGGCCGGAAAAGTTGGAGAATCACATAAATCTCCAGAAATACGTAGGAGCTGGAGAATGCCACGTTTCGAATTCTTTAAATGCATTAATAAAATCATTTATAAGGGTCAAAGGCAAGGAATCAACCAGGGCACACTTGAAAGTGAGGAAGAGGGGTCCCTTTAATATCGACAAGGAGGTAGTAGGCTTGGAAGCTTGCACAGAGGAGACTGGAGGGCATTATTGGTCAGCATATATACCCTGCCTTGCTCCCATCCCTTCCTTGCCCACAGACTCCGCTACCCAGGGAACTATATCTTATACCATGTGACCCTGTCCCCAGCCCTTGATCACAGCTTTTCTGGACTAAGTTGATCCCTAGGCCTAGAGTAACTAGTACTAGAGTGTCAGGTTTCCTTTCAAATGGGGGGTTGAGCAGCTTGGGGGTTGAACATCCGCCTTCAGCTCAGGTCATGATCCCGAGGTTCTGGGATCGGGTCCTGCATCGGTCTCCCTGCTCAGTGGGGAGCCTGTTTCTCTCTCTCCCTCTGCCTCTCCCCCTGCTTGTGTGCTTTCTCTGTGTCAA
>PITA01013880.1:11116-55836 GCA_004023965.1 Spilogale gracilis
AGAGACTGGGGTAGGTCTCATGGAGGCCAGAGTTACGTGGAACCAAAATTGGGGCCAAGCAAGAGAAGACGGCGGGGGGGAGTGTTGGGGGGATAGAAATATGCAGACCCTGAAAACATGGCTGGCTTATTTTAGGAGCACAACACAGAGCGAGGCTATACTGAAATATCCCTAGGGCCAGGCAGGCAACACGCAGGAGGGGACAGAGCCCGGGGTAAGATTGGGGAGGGGGGGCGGCCTACAGAGCACCATCTATCCAAAGAACATCCACCCAAAGTGACCAGGAAATGGACCCTCAGGGTTTCAAGGTATTGGCGTTTTCTAGAAAAGCCAGAAATCAAGGATTTAGTCGATTGCCTCCCAATTTTTGGATTGATGTTTTTTGCTTTTAATTAGAAAACATTGTGGACCAAACGTGTTCACGGATGGAGGATGGTGAGCAGTGAGCACACCGAGGCCCCTGCCCCTCTCCTTGGGAGAGGAGCCTACCCTGGTGGATTCCCTAGAGATTTCTGTCTCCCTTATCACTCCTCCCTGATCCTTTGACCCAGTCAGTTTTTCTTGTAAACATCAAATCTAATAACTTGGGCGGAGGGGTGTTTCCTGGGCTTCCCCAGAGCTTAAGCAAAGCCCTGTCTACACCATTTAATTTCCCCTCCTCATCAATCTGTGCTCACTGACCATTCCTACAGCCTAATCTTGATTTCTGGGCACTTTGATCTCGGTGGGGAGCCCTGATTAGGGAAGAACCCTGCCTTTTTTGTCAGGGCTGGACTGGCAGTCTGCTCTATAGGAGGTCTGAGTGTACTTGGTTAAGAAGGGACCGGCCCCGGGGCGCCTGGGTGGCTCAGTTGGTTGGACGACTGCCTTAGGCTCAGGTCATGATCCCGGAGACCGGGGATCAAGTCCCACATCGGGCTCCCTGCTCAGCGGGAAGCCTGCTTCTCCCTCTCTCGCTCCCCCTGCTTGTGTTCCCTCTCTGGCTGTGTTTCTCTCTGTCAAATAAATAAAATCTTTAAAAAAAAAAAAAAAAAAAGAAGGGACCGTCCCCAAGACACTGGCTGCCTCAGAGAATGCCAACAAGTTCGGTGTCCCAATCTGAAAAGAAGGTGCTAGAAGTGTCTCCAGCACAGGTATGAAGTCTGCCTGGAAATCTTTGGGTTCCGAGGCCCTGGAGGCCTCCCATCTCAAGGAAGGACTTGCTTTAGAAAGCAGAGACGCCCTCCGAACGGCACCGTCTGGTGGCATCACAACGCAGAGAAAATCATTGGCTCAATTGACTTTAAAACACACTTTTGGATACATATTCCTAATAGAATGTTCTAAGGACAAAAATGCCTCAAAGAAATTTATAGGATGTATATTAGTATATTATATATTATAGGATAAGCAAAGGATTCTGTCAAAGTGGTTAGGAGACAAGATTTTTAGCCTAAGAGGACATTTTAAAAATCAAAGAAGTTACGTAACCCTCTGGAATCTTAATGTTGAATTGAAAATACCAGCATAAACTTATAAACTTTCCTTGAAATAAAAGAAAAAGGAAAGTCACCCTCAGAGGTCCCATTGACATACCTCTCCACCACCTTATAAGATGTACGCGCCGCTGTGTGTGTGCGTGTGTGTGTGTGCGTGCATGTGTGGGTGCGTGTGTGCGCGTGTGTGCGTGTGCACGCTATGCCTGCGTCATTCATTCATGGCTTCAATCACAGTCTGTTCTCCTCACCTACCCCCGGGGGAAGCTGGTGCCACAGGACTCTCGCTAAAGCTGCAGAGTTAACGTTACACCTGTGGCTGCCTGGAAGGAAGGAGGGACAGAAGCAAGCCCCCTTGGCCCCCGGCTGCACTAGAATGCGGTCAACAGGGTCCGTGTGTCGCAATCGTGGCGACAGGGAGGTCAGAGTAAGCAGGGCTGGAGTGCTGAGCGGAGGAGGCAAAGGGCAGGAGGAGGCCTGGTGTGGAAGGGAGAGGGACTGACCTGGAGGAGGGAGCTGGGAGAAGAGAAAGACCCCCGTGCGTGAAGGCAGGACCACGGGGAGGAAGCACAGAGGGGAGAGGAGGGGAGAGGAGGGGAGAGGAGGGGAGAGGTGGCGAGGCAACGGGTGGTGTTCTGTGTCCAAGGCCAGAAGCAGGCAAGAGTTGGAGAGGTCCGAAGTACAAGGCGATGGGCGGGCAGGGTGAGTCATCAGCTTTCAAGCTGCTCGGTGAACCGTGGAGCTCTTGGCCAACTCCCTGAGTGCCTCAGGTCTCTGGAGTGGCTGCCTCTCTTGCTTGCTTGCCCCTTAGACCCTAACCCCAACGCCCCAAGGGAGAAAACTCCAGGGCAGAGATCTCTCTCTGCAGGATTGGGGTTCCTTCTCTCATCTGAGTATCGCTGGTCCCTGGGGTCGGGGACACTGGGTGGTCCAGACCACAGGACCCAGGGGACTGGTTTGCCAATCAGTCTGCAGGGCACTTCACGACAGTTGCCTCATGTGATCCTCATGACACCAGGAGGGGTAGTTTCCCCATCGGATGTCAAAGAGAGGCTTCCAGAGGGGAAGTGATTGGCCCAGACCACATCAGAAGCCTGGTCCATCGCTCTGTGTGCTCTGTGAGCTTTCCTGAGGGTCCCTAATTTTAGGACTGGCATGCAGCAGTGAGAGACAGTCCCAGCTCTCAGGGGGCTTCTGGTATTTTAGAGGGGAAGACAGAAAATCCAAGAAGCGAATAGAGAAGTTGAGCTAATGCAAAGAGCATACAAAGGTTGTAGAGAGGGGCAAGCATGGAGGGGTGTTGCTGCTACTTAAGCTGGGAAATCAAGGGAGGCCCGGGACTAGCAGACAGCCCCGCGCAGTAGACACACCAGGAGTGGGGAAGTGGGAGGGCCTCCTGCACAGAGAGAACCCAGTGAGTAAAGAAGCCCTGAGACCAGCTGGAGCTTCTGGCCTTTGGCCCCTGGGGAGCTGGCCCTGAGCAGGGAGTGGTGGGCAGGGATCAGATAACTTCAGCCTTAGGGTCTTGGGGGAAAGGCATTAGGACGCTGCAGGAAGGAACAGGAGATGTGGGAACGGAGGCAGGGAGACCAGGCAAGAGGCTGGTCCACAGATATGGGGCTCAGAGGTGATGGGGCCCATGGTATGGAGGATGGATTGGACCCAAGGTGTGATGGACTGTGGAGAGGGATGATGTGGCCTGAATTGGGGAGGCCAGGGAAGGAGCCGAAAAAAAAAAAAAGAGGAAGAAGAATTTGAGCCTAAAATCTAAGCACTTTACCACTGAGAGACTTTGTCTTTTTCTTCCTGTCCCTCATTGGTCAGGACAGTGGTGGGGACAGAGCAGGTATTCAGTCCACTCATTCCTCATTAGTGTATTCAGTGAGTATTTATTGAGTACCTACTGTATGCCTAGCTCTGTCCTAGGCAGAGGGATACACCAGTGAGCACGGCAAAGTCCTTGGACCCTTGGAGCTTACACTATAGAGGGACAGGGGACGTGTGTGTGTGTGTGTGTGTGTGTGTGTGTGTGTGTGTGAGTGAGAGAGAGAGAGAGAGAGAGAGAGAGAGAGATTGGTGGCTAGAGGTTTCAGATGTGGTGGTCATGGTAAGCTTCCCTGACAGGGTGATCTCTAAGTCCAGACCTCAAAAGAGTGAGGTGGGGAAACTTACAGGTGTGTATCTTGAGGAAGTACATTTCAAACAAATTTATTTTATTTTATTTGTTTATTTTTTTATTTTATTTATTTTATTTATTTTATTTTTTTTTAAGATTTTTTATTATTTATTTGACAGAGAGAAACACAGCCAGAGAGGGAACACAAGCAGGGGGAGTGAGAGCGGGAGAAGCAGGCTTCCCGCCGAGCAGGAAGCCTGATGTGGGACTCGATCCCGGATCTCCGGGATCATGACCTGAGCCGAAGGCAGTGGCTTAACCAACTGAGCCACCCAGGCCTACCTATTTTTATTTTTTTTAAAGATTTTATTTATTTGACAGAGAGAAACACAGCCAGAGAGGGAATACAAGCAGGTGGAGTCTGAGGGGGAGAAGCAGGCTTCCCGCCGAGCGGGAAGCCCAATGTGGGACTCGATCCCAGGTCTCCGCGATCATGACCTGAGCCGAAGACAGTCGCTTAACCAACTGAGCCACCCAGGCACCCCTATTTTATTTCTTTTTAAGATTGTATTTATTTGACAGAGAGAGACACAGTGAGAGAGTGAGCCCAAGCAGAGGGAGTGGGAGAGGGAGAAGCAGGCTTCTGCCGAGCAGGGAGCTGGATCCCAAGACCCTGGGATCATGACCTGAGCCTAAGGCGGAAGGACAGTCAACGACTGAGCCACCCAGGCACCCCAGGAAGTACATTTCAGGGAGAAAGCAACAAACACAGAGGCCCAGAGGTGGGGGAGTGTTGACCCACCAGCAGACCTATTACTTGTTGATTCGTTAATCAGTACCTGGGTCTCTGGCTTAGAAGGCTCTGAGAACAATGCCTGGGTCTTTTTTACCAAACAAGAGTGGTCAGAAGGGTGGAATGGGAGTCAATTCCTTCCTCTCTTTATGCCTCTTTTCCCAAAATCGGCCTGGCCTAGAAGCAGGGAAGTGGGAAGGACAAGTGTTGAAGCTGTCACACTGCCTGGAGGAAAGGCAGAGAAAGGAACAAGGCCAGTTATGTGCTGTCCCTGATGCCACCACTCCCTCCCATGCTATTTCTGCTTTTAATTCCTGGGGGTCCCACCCCATCACCCTGTCCCTTGCCTCTGCCCCTGCCACGGCACCCATGGCAGGGGGAACCCCTTGCTCCTCCAAATAGTCATCTCCGGAGAGTTATTTGCTTCTTTCACGATCTCCCTAGGGATTAAGGGTGCTGTGCTCCCACTGGGCCCCAAGCCCTGGGCACCAAGGAGGTATTTAGGAAACTCTGGGATTCTAGAACGCACAGGATGAGCCCAGGTGACCAGCTCCCAGACTTGATGCCAGGTTCTCGACACACACTCCGCCCAGCCTCCTGGCTGTGCCTGGGCCTTCTTATAACAGTAAACTGACCGTCACTTCCTCCTTATGATTTCCAACCCATTTCTGCTTCTCCAGCAATCTTGCTGATGAGACATGTTCTAAATTCCACTGATTCAAGACTTTCTGTTCTTACCAAGGAAGCATAACAGGCAATGTATCCCCAAACATGCCTGACCCCACATGGAATGTCAGAAGGCATGTGAACGCGCATGCTGGGGACCGATCAGCCAAACTGACCTTCCTGATCTTGAGTCCAGGCGCTCCCCTCCGGGTCATGTGAAATTCTTCAGGCCCCAGAAACTCTAGGAGATCCCTCCCACAGAGCATCCTAGGGCTCTGGAAAGGGAACCCCAGCAGGGCCAGGTCCTCTTTTCCTGCGTGAGCCCCCTGTCTAGAGCCCAAGGCTCGAGAGAAAGGAGAACTTGGCTTCTGGGAGCCACAAGCCGGGGAGAAGGCAGGTGAGGGCCATGGGGGAAAGGCCTCCAGTAGAGAGGGGCCAACCTGGCTGGGCCTGGTCAGCTGCCTTTCGCCTTAGCTCAATGATTCTCCAAGCATGGCTCCCAGGCCAAGAGGAGACCCAGCCCCCAGTTGGACACACACACACACACACACACACACACACACACACACACACTCCGTGGGGCCTTGCCCTCCCCTACTCCAACAGAAATTCGGGAGTGGGGCCTAGCTATCTGAGTTTTAATAAGCACCCCTCACCCTGCCCCCCCACCCTGGTGATTTTGGTGCAGCAGCATGGGAAGAGGTGAAACCTGGGCTGAGATGGGCAGTAAGCCCAGTCCTGGGTCTCCACTGGACTTCAATGTTCGAGGCTATGAGTGACTTTTGTGTTTTGTCCCGTTTGCCTTTTCGGTGGTCCCTGAGGCCAGGAAGGAGCTGGTTTGTACATCCCCCTTTGAGGGAGACAAAACCCATGCAAGGACTGCCCCCCATTAAGTTCCACTACGTTTATATTTACTGCAGGCCTCTGAAGACCCCGACCTTTCACAGTTACTTTATTTATTGACCCTGGCTCAGAGACGTTAAACAAGGAGCCCAAGGCCGCACAGCGGGTGAGCAAGGCAGCAGGGCGTGGGCGCGGACCTCGTCTCTCCGGACCTTACCGCCCCCTCCGGACAAGCTGGGACTGGAACTGACTCCTCTGGCGCCAGCCTGGCCCCCCTTTGAGGAATCACAGCCCCAGGAGAAGTCGTCCCCCAGTTTCGGGAGCAAGGAAGTTAACTCCCGGCGCCGCCGAAGTCAGCCGGGTCAGCCCTCGGGCGAGTGCCGGATCCTCCCCCCTCAGACTGTGGGGGACCCTTACCGGCTCAGGCCTGGTCCAAGCCCTCCTGTCGGGAGCCCTCCCGCCCCGCCCCCGCTTGGGGGCTCCCCCGGGCCGCCGGCGCTGACTCAGCGTAAACCGAGCCGCGGAGGGCGGCGGAGCCAGACGTGCCCGCCCCGGGCTCCAGTGCTCAGCTTTGATTGCCCGGTCCCTCTCCCCCGCCCTCCTGCCGCCCTGCTCCGCCCCGGGGAGAGAGGTCCGGACCCGAGGTTGGCGGCCGCCGGCGAGCGGCAGGAGGGCGCGAGGAGGAGCGCGCGTCCGAGCCCCGGCGCAGGATGACTGCCATCGCGGTGCAGGTAACCCCGGGAACCCGGCGGGGCGCTGAGCCGGCTGCTCCCCCGGGCGGCCCGGGGCTCTGCCCCACCAGGAGTTGAGAGGGGACTTTGCGCCGAGCACCAGACTCAGCCGCGGGAGGACCGAGGTTCCGGGAGTGCCCGGTCGTGCCAGTCCCGTGCTGCAAGCTTGCGGGGTTCGGAGGAAGATGGGCCGGAAGCAACCTGGGGGCGCCCGCCCCCTGCCCCCCGCGGAGTGCTGCTCCTGCGCGAGGTGTCCTGCGGGCCTGCAAGCTTCGGTGGCTCCCAAGCTTACTGGAGTGGGGTTTTCTGCTTTTCTGTGGCGTCACCAGTAACCAGAGGGGTGCCTCCTTTTTAAAAGGGAGACCCGTCTGGGGTGGAGGGATGGACACAGTTCGCTTGCGAAGTGAGGCAGGTCTTACGTAACGTGAGGATGCGTTCCTGGGGAAGCCAGAACTTTCTTGGGCAGGGGCTAGAAACCCATCTCCCGGACGCCTCTCGGGTTCTGGGGCCGGGACGCACTCGCTGGGGCGCGCGGATAATCAGTAGAGAAGGTCGTAGCGAGGGAAGGGACACGCATCCCCAAAAGTTTGATTTCTCAGGCTGGTGAAAGATGTTTTGTTGGCTAAGAAGCTACCCGTTCCTGCCCACTTCCCTCCGGCGCGCTGCTGTCCCAAGGCGTCAGTGCCGGGACCGCTAGCAACCCTGAGAGCGAGCTTCTCCGCCGAGGCATTTCACCAGCTCGCCTCGTCCTGAGTCTTCTGGCGAGACAGTCCTAACGGTGAGAGAGGCTCAGTGACTTTGCACGCAGATGCCCAAACCCCGCACCCCAGCACTGACTGGTAGATGCGGTTCCGCCCAGTTTATAGACAAAATAACTAAGGCTCAGAGGTGAAGTAGCCCGCCCACGGCAGCCGGCTAAGCGACACAATCGAGATTCAAAGCAGGACTTTTTGGCTCAGAATCCTACTTGCCCTTTCTACTTTTTACTAACAGGAGAAACCCTACCCACCGGTCACCCCCATAAATCCTCTCTAGCCAGGGCACAGCCGCCTTGGCGGGGGCAGGGGTAGAGACAGCGAGTCCCTCCTCTTTGTTCTGGATCAGAACCTTGAATCTTCAGGAGGGAGCGTCTGGGGGACAGGCTTTGGGGAGAAGGGGGCCCGCAGGGAGAAGAAGGGTGGGACCCGAATGTGGTTTCTCCCCTCCGGAAGCCCCGCGGTCCGCTGCGGACTGAGACTTGTAAACAAGGATTTAGAAGACTTGGGTGGGGGGAGTGAATGCTAAATTAAGAGGTGCAGGTTTGGCTGGCTGGATTAAGGGGGCGGGGGCGTTGTGTGCTGGGCCCTGAGAGGCGAGAAGACTGGTAGCAGGTGAGGGACCTCGCTAGCGCAGGGAGACACGGAGGAGGGCCGTGGGGAGCCCGAGGGCGAGAAGCCAAGCCCTGAGGCTCTGCCAGGGAGGGTGGGGCGCAGCACGGGCTGCCCTGCGGGTGGGCGCGTTGGGCGCTGTCCCTAGCGGACAATAATCGCCGTTTCAGAGCCACTTTAAGCCATGCCAGGGAAACTCGTTCCTGCCCCACCCAAAGAGAGATGGTGTATCTTTATAGGTGAGAAAAGCCCGAGAGAGAGGATGCATGCAAGCCAGAGAACTGATGGCAAAGAAGGCTGGCAGGGGTTGTGGCGGCCAACTGTTGAGGAAGCTGCCCAAGAAGTTTCTGGTTGATAATGATGTGGCCCTGACCTGGGCCTAGGCAGAGTGGGCAGAATCTGGAGGCATGTATGGGGGCGGGGGTGAGGTTTTTGGGGATGTGAGGATTGAATAGTGAGCAGGGCCTTGGGTTGAGGGGAGCCCATGGGGTCCTGGGGTACAGAGGAGAAGAAGCCCTTGGCATTGGATTTAGTGGCCCAAGGAGTTTTGAGTGACCCAGTCCTAGAGAGCAGAGAAATCATTCGGGTTTAGAGATGGAGAAGAGAAACACGTTTTTTCAGATTGAAGTGCCTTCGCCAAAGTCCCACAACTGGAGGCCAGGAAGGCATCAGGGCCCTAACAGCCGGATTCCCTCTTGTCTGTTGGCCCTCTGCTGATGGCCTGCATCCAGGAGGTCTCAAGCGTCCTCAGAGCTGCGTGTGGGGCAGGGCGGTCAGGAATGAAGACTCAGTATGCGCTCCTCTTGTCACTCGTCGTACTGTCAGTCGTCCCTAAGCACCTTTACATACATGATCTCGTTTAATCCTTGGGAGTTCTCTTGGGGATCAGGGCGTTTACACAAAGCTCTGCATCGAGGTGGGAGCGGGGAAGAAATGAACTGACCTGCAGTTTTGTCTTTGATCGCACTGTGGTGCCTGAAGACCAAAGGGGACTAAAGTCCAGTCTGTGCACTGGGCAGGTGTGGCTCACCAGGGCACAGGACGCACCTGTTCTCTAGGTCCCGGGTCCTGGGTTTCGTGACCTGACTGGGGCCTTGCATCCGGGGCTTCGCCATCCTAGGACCTTACCAACCAACTTTATGGGGGCCCCTCCTAACCCCACCAGGTAACTTCCTGGGGGCCGCCAGCTGTATTTTGTGGAGGAGACACCCAAGGGCCAGAAAGGTTCGGAAGCCTCCCACGGGACAAAAACCTTTAATGGTTTGTAGACAAAGAGGTTTCAAGATTTCCTTAGTCTGTTTCTTAGAAGGAAAGGGTTTGTCTTTTCTGATGACATCCAACATAGATTCCTAGGCTTCCAGGTAGGAAGGACCTGCTACGGTTGAGGTGGGGGAGGGGCCCTAGCTGGCGAGCTCAGAGTCCTGCCCCCCTGCTTTAGCCCCCTGGACGTCACTTAGGAAGCAAGAGGTCCCCGTTTGAGAACCACAGCAATCTCCACTGGGGTGTTCTTTATACTCTTGCGGGCTACCTTTGCCTGGGGATGTGAGTCGGAGCCCTGGCCCTCTCCCGGCATCCCTCTGCACTCTCCTCTTTCTCACAAGTCATACTGAGCCCCTAACACAAAGGCCCCCAGTCATCCCACGCCCTGCACACTATACAGTTTTGCAGGCAGCCGTTAACAGGCTTTTTACTGTGATTTTAGGTGAGTGATTTTGGGGGAAGTCTTCTGACTTCTGCGTGACATAGTTTCCCTCCTTACACACCCCCGGTGGAGCTCTATACCAACCTCACAGGTTTGAGAAAAACAGGGCCCTGCTTGGGCAGAAGCTATGAAAGCAAATCAGGTCCTTATTCCTGTACCCCTCAGGCTGAATTTTTTTTTTTAAGATTTTATTTATTTGACAGAGAGAAACACAGCTAGAGAGGGAACACAAGCAGGGGGAGTGAGAGAGGGAGAAGCAGGCTTCCCACTGAGCAGGGAGCCCCATGTGGGGCTCGATCCAGGGTCTCCGGGATCATGACCCAAGCCGAAGGCAGACACTTAACCAACTGAGCTCCCCAGGCGCCCCCCTCGGGCTGAAATTTAGCCACAGCTCGCACTCAGGTGGGCACGTTAGCTGCCTGCTGCGGCTGTGATGGAAGGAGTCTCCTAGGAGCCGGGCTTTGCTTTCTGTTGCTTCTGGAAGCCTCCATTTGCACGTTTCATAGGGTGCACCCTGTACATAGTCCCTGTTTGGTTTCCCCGCGGTGACAAATACCCATGAGCTCCCTGCTGTGCTTGCCTCCTAAACTGGGCTGTGGCCTGGGCTGCTTCCATACACACCCTAAAGGGGGGTCATTTAAGACTGGGTAGGAGACTCATTGAGAGGGCGCTTCGGATGGCAGGGGCAGTGGTAGTGGTGACTGTCCGTTCATCACGCCGCTCTCTGCTCAAGCACTCACCAAATGCCCAGGTCAGGCTGTGCGCCATGGACTAGGGATGCAGTGATGCCTAATGGGGGGGCCCTGCCCTTTTGGAGAGCAACTGCATGTAACAGGCACATACAATAAGTACAAATCACAACATGGCCAGAACAGTGAAGAAAACAGCACCTGCCGGGAAGAGATCTGGTTTGGGTAGGGTTAGGGACATAGGAATGATCTCTGTGAGGAAGGAACATTTCCATGGAGACGCAAAAAAATGGAAAAAAGGAAGTAGCCTGGAGAAGAACCGTTTAGGCGGAGGGGCCAATAGGTCTGAAGAAGAAAGTTCTAGGCTTGTCCTTGGTTCTGGAAAGAGGGCTGCGCGTTCGAGCAAGGGGCCTGGAAGAGTGTGCTGGGGGGGTGAATAGGGAGAGAGAGGCAGGGCTGAAGGTGCTCGGCTTGTGGGCGTGGTAAGGAGTTTAACTCTTTGAAGTATCTTTATGTTTTTGCTTTCTGGTTGCGGATAGAACCCATGGCTGGATGGTGTCCAGGGGTTTGAGATAAGGGACAGCTCACCGGACGCCTGGCCCAGATGGCCAGAAGGGAGGGCTGGAGAGAGCCTCCACGGCCGCTCCACGCCCAGAAGCTACTAGACAGACCTATTGATTGGCAGACTCTGGGTGGGGTTCAGGTTCAGGCTGAGCGAGACTGAAGGGCAAAGTGCAAACATCGTTTTCAGTACCGAGGAAAACAAGCTTATAACACGGAGTCTGGCACTCCCGAACGCGCTGGGCGGAGATAGGGTAAAACTGAAGTGTACTGGGAAGTCCTGGGAGAGGGGGGATATAGCCTTGGATTAGCATGCTAATTAAAAAAAACAAACTAATAATCCAGTGCCAGATTCTTGCTTTGTGTACAAAGATATCCCGGGGGTACTGCAAATTCAAGGTCACACTAGGCTGGCCTGACAAGTTTTCTGAATTCAGAACAGACTAGGATCTGCCAGCCTGCTGTGGTCAATGGAATTTAGGTTTCTTGTTTGTGAAGATCATTAAAGAAAGAAAGGTCAGGGAACTTTTCATGCCTGATGAATAGTTGGGAGAGTCGTTGCTTCTAGGTCTTGAATGGAGGACAGGGAGCAGGCGGAATGGGGGAAGGCTCCCCAAGGAGGTGGGTCTGTGCTGAAATGGTAAGGAAGAGGAGGGAAGGAGGGAGCTACTTGCAGAGGTGGGCGTTCTGGGCCTCGAAGGCAGCTGCAGCAGAAAATAAGGCTTTGCGAAGCCAGGGCCATGGACAAGGGTTTTCTCTGAGGAGGTTGGAGGGGTGGAGCCGGGTCCTCTCCCTGACATGCCCTCCCTGGTGTCTTCCAGGCCCAGAGGCTGCTGGCCCAGAGGAGGCCCCAGCGGCCCTTCTTGGAATCCTTCATCCGGGTCCTCATCATTGTGTGCACCGCCCTCGCCTTGGTCCTCTCCTCCATCTCCATCTGCGATGGCCACTGGCTGCTGGCTGAGGACCACCTCTTCGGGCTCTGGCACTTCTGCACCTCCTCCAACCAGACGGGGATACACTGTGTCAGAGACCTGAGCGGGGCCCTCGTACCCGGGCTCGCCGTGGGCATGGTCCTGGCCCGCAGCGTGGGCGCCTTGGCTGTGGTGGCTGCCATTTTGGGTCTAGAGCTCCTCATGGTGTCCCAAGTGTGTGAAGACCTCCACTCACGGCGCAAGTGGGCCATGGGCTCTGTCATCCTCCTCGTGGCCTTCATCCTCTCCTCGGGGGGACTCCTGAGTTTCGTGATCCTCCTCTGGAACCATGTCTCGCTCACTGGCTTCACCCTGATGTTCTGGTGCGAGTTCACGGCCTCCTTCCTCTTCTTTCTGAATGCCATCAGTGGCCTGCACATCAGCAGCATCACCCATCCCTGGGGCCCACCAAGGAAATTTTAGGCCCCCCTCCTAAATCCAAGGACATCAGCTTCTATCAGAAAATGTGGTCAAGATGGGAGTTTTCTAACATGTGACCTCTGGTGGGTGGGGGGGTGGGAAGAGGGGGGCGATGAACTTGACACTGCTGCCTCTCGTCAGTTAACTTCGGGTGGTTGGCCAGAATGGGTCCAGCGCCCTTTGCAGCTGGCCTGCGGGGGCCAGGGGCCAGGAGCTTGTTTCAGTGCCACCAACCGCATGGGCTTAGCCAAGTTAGTAGGATGTTGATTTTAGAAGTAACACGTTTTAAAAAACCCTTTTCTTGACTCCTCCTTCCCAGGATGGGAATACATTGGCAAGCAGCGGGGGTAACTGGTATGCGGGCTATCTGTAGAGCCAAGTGGATCCCCCACTTGTTTTATTGACTCTGGGCCAGGATAGGGGCTCTGGGGGCCCTGGGGTGTCCTGGGGTTGCCCAGAGTGGATCATTCCTCCAGGGAAGCAGTCTCCAGGTGGTGCCTTGAGCTTTTCTTTCACCAGCTCAAAGGGCCTTATGGGCACATTTCCCTGCTAGCTTCGGTCATGCTAGGGATGCGGAATTTGAGGATTCCCTGAATTTCTTGCGCATGTTGGGTTTTCAAACAATTTGATGGGATTTGAACCCTGCCCTTTGGGGTGGGGACCCTGCATAATTGAATAACTACAGCTTCCAGCAGCCGGCTGTGCTGTCTGGGAATCCTTCCCAGGACGCTCTCCAGCCTTGACTAAGTAACAGCCGTCCTGGGGATAAGTGCAGATGAAGGGGACTGGTGATTTCCATCCTCACCAGCAGGTGTGCATTTCTGGGTACCAGTTGCCCCCTTTCCAGTGTCTTTTCTGCCCCAGAGCTGGGGTTTTTGCCCTCCACCATTTCATTCCACGCGGTCGCCTTCCCTCTCCAGCAGGTCTGCTCTGGCGGCTGCTCCTGGCATGGCTTTTTGGTCTCTGCCCTGCTCTGGTCACTTCAGGTTCCCCTTCCTGGGCTGGGTGCTCTGTCTCTTCCAGATCTTAAAAAAATGTTGACTCTAAAATGTATACGGAGTCCATGGAGATCAGTAAAGAAAGGTGTCATGGGCCAACCCGTTTTTCAAAGAGCAGAACTCATCACCCAGGCAGGCTGGGTTCTCTGCTCTGGGAAATAAGTACTTGATCTTTCCTCCCAGGAGTATTCACCCGGTGCAAGGGGTAACCTCCTTGTCTCTGCAGTGGGGAGGTGCAGAAGTGGGAAGCCAGGGCCCATGGGGGACGGCACTTGTCCCTGGTCCCCCACCAGCAAGATTTCTGTGTCTCCGCTCCTGTCCAGAATGCTTTCCCCGCCCAACACTGGGAGACTTTGGACTAGTTTAGTTCACTTTAATCCTCACATGGCTGGAGGTGAGGGAGCTTTCACAGTCAAGAAAACTGAGATCCAGAGAAGAAAGGGGAGCCAGATCCCCATGAGACAGGGAGACAGGCTCCTGTCTCCTGCCCAGGAGTGAAGAAACAGATGGAACCCTGGAGCAGGGGGATTTGAAACCAAAAGCTGTGGCCTGAACTTTGGCCCCTTCTTGCTGAGTGTCTCAGACAAGTCAGGGGACCCTGGTAAACCTTTCCGTCCCAGGGAATCCTGCCTCATTCCCAGTTGTTCTGCCCCTAGGGCTGAAGATAACTGAAAGGAGGAACAGAGGGCTGCCTCATACTGTGCTAGGGTTACTAAGGGACCTGGGGGTCTTGGGGCTCTCTTAGCCTTGCAGACTTGGTCAGAGGAATTCAGTTGTCGCGAGGTTGTAGGGTCAGAGCTACTGGACCGGTGAGTTGTAGGGAGAGAGGGTCCACCTAAGGTCAGTGGTCTCCATTTCTCCTGTTTCCTGCACTTCAGACTTAGCCTGGAAACCCGAAGAAGGGATAGGGAAGCAAGCCGGAGCGTCCTCCTTCACCTTATGTCTCAGGGCCCAAGGAGTGGGCAGTTACAGACAAACCCATCCCAGCTACCATTTATTTCTGGTCCTCTTCCTTCTGGAGACCCTGACCCAGGCCCTCTTCCTGCGCCATGGTCCCCTCATCCTCAGTTCTGAGGAACAATATCACCAGAGCTCCCTCCCCATCCCAAGGCTCAGGGGAGGTGGGCGGTTGGTCACAGGAGAAAGCAGGTGACGTCTGCTGAGAAGATGGGTCCGGGACTGTCCCGCAGCAGTGTCTGGCCGCCTCGCGACCCGCCTCGGTGTCTGTCCCGTGGGTGGCCGTGCTGCAGACTCAGATGACACTGGCCCTGCAGGGGGCCCGGCTCTGCTCCCAGCTGCTGGCCTTGGTGCTGTGGGCGGGGCCGCTGGTGCCGTTGCTGAAGGAGGAGCTGAGGGCCACGGGGCGCAGTGGGGATGCGCGGAGGTGCCACTGGTGCCACTTCCTCTGAACCTCCAGCTGCACCTGGCCCAGAGACCAGGCATCAGCAGAGGAAACAGGCACCCAGTGCCCACAGGCCCCTTCGCGCGGGACCTTGGCACGGGCCCTGCCTCTCCTGCCCAGGGGTCCTGCTTTCCCCTCTCCCACAGGCCACTCAGATGGGCCATTTCCAGCCCCGATGTCCAGTAGGGATCGAGTGTACCCTCTCGCCTGGACACTTCCTCCTCCTGCAACCTCATGCAGGTGTCCCCACAAAGGGGCTTGCAGTGGTTTCACGAATTCCAGCACTCCCAACGTCCAGCTCATCACCCGGGACAACGGGACCCAATCCCATAAAGCCGCCGTAGCTCAGACCTTATCTGGGGACCCTGGAGTTTCCCTCTGGAGCTTTCCTTTACAATCTCCAGCTGCAGCAGCCCAAACCTTTGAAGCCAGGCTTCGGGCTTGACATTTCGGAAAACAACAGGTTCTTCCCGTTCAGGTGTGGCAAACCAGATAAATGGCCAGCAGTTACAGAAAGGCCTGCCTTGTGTGAGACACTGTATGCAACTAATGCAGGTTGTAGGGCTTTTAGTGTGTCCCTACCCAAACGTTTCCAGCAGCCGAGACCTCAAGGTTAAGTGTGCAGCCCTCTTAGGGAGTTAGCACTCCTGTGGAGGTCAGCGAACAACTGAGTGTCAGAGATGGCATCGAGTCACTCATTTAACAGATGGGAAGACTGAGGCCCAGAGAAGGACAGTGAACAGGATCCTGGGTTTTTGTTGGGGTGCCTGCACTCGCCTCTAGTTCATGGACTTGCTCATGGATTGAAATCGCCTGGAATGCTTGTTAAACATTTTCAGGCTCCAACCCAGGCATACAGAATCCTCCTTTGGCTGAATTGGAAATGGTGGCATGGAGTGGGGAGTAGGGCCCAGCAATTGTTTTAACTGGGCCTCTTGGTGCTTCAGGGCTCCTAGGAAGTGAGCTCAGGAGACCCAGGCCTCCCCTGGCCACACCATCCATCTCTCCCCACCACCCTTTCCAGGGAGCATCTGAGCAGGAATCCAGTGGCTATGCAGCTCCTCTGTGTGGTTGGCCAAGTTCACTCACCTCCCCGTTGAGGAAGCAGTAGAGGACCGCCACCACCAGGCCCTGCAAAATGGGGGGCAGAGGCAGACGGGTCAGGGGAGGCTTCCAGAACCCCGGCCTCCTCCCTCCAACCTCCTCCCCGTGTCCTTAAGTTGCCAGCCCCACGCTGGCATCTCCCAGGAAGCGCTCCAGAGCCTTCCCACACCTCTTAGCCCTGGCTGGGCGAGTGAGAGGACTGGGGCTACCTCTTCTGGGGTCCCCACAGTGCCCCTGGCTGGGCCATGATCCACAGCTCTTTGGGGGCAGGCCTAGGGTCCAGCCTGGCAGCATTGCACACATGGGATTCCAGAGTAGAAGCTGCTAACTTGGGCCTGTGGGCCCGGGCAAGTCACCTGAATTAGTAGCGGGCCATCTGGGAGAAGCAGGGGGTGGCGGCCGCGGATGTGCACCTGCCGCTCATGTGTGGGGAGGGTAGGGCCATCCCATGGGAGACCCCGCGCCCCGTGTGGGTGGACTTATTTTCCACATAAGCTGGAAATGGGAGATGTTCCAACGCGGGCAACTGTTCAAACTAAAGCAGGAATGGGTGAGCGTGAGGTTAGGACAAAGGCCGTATGCAGATGCTGGCCAGCCAGCAGTGGGCTGTGACTTCACGCCCCCTACGTCACCCTGGCTAGGGGCCGCGAGGCTGTATACACATTAGGATCCCCGGTGGGGTGGGGGGGGGTCAGTGCCTGTTAGGACCCTCTCTCCCTGGTGTTTGGAGCTCCTGTTTGCCCAGGCATGCCTTCCCCTGTCCCCAGTCCTGGCATGGAGCTCTGCCAGAGCGGGTGCTCTGGTCTCGAGATGCAGGATTTGAGGCCCAGAGGCCTGCTGGGGACCATGAGCCATGGGCAGGGTCTCTGCAGTGCTGGTCCTTCTCATCTCCTCAGGGACCTGCCTCAAGCCAGCCTGCCCTTCCTTCTTGCCCTGAGGCTTCCCCAGGTGGGTGAGCACCCTCCCCATCTTCCCAGAGGCCTGGGTGTCCCAGCTCTGACCTCTGGGGGCCCTAATGCCCATCATCCAGGCCTTCCCTGACCCACCTCATTGGAAAAGACCCCAAAGAATGATGGACCAGCCCAGCTCTGGTGGGCTTAATACATACAACTGCTCAAGGTTGCTACTGTTTTAACAATAGTAACAGACTTCAAAGAATTTTGCTTTAGAATATCGGCATTGAGGACCACTATACAGAATGGGCACTATGGGGGGAGGGGCATCAGGAACACTCCAGGAAGCAGTTTCCAAATCTGGTCGCACCTTAGAATCCCCTGGGAGCATATCTGCCTTTGTTACACTCTGCTCCCCAAGTCGGAATGTCTGAGCAGCGTGAAAGCACCAGCAACTTTGAAAGCTCCCAGATGGGGGGCACCTGGGTGGCTCAGTTGGTTAAGCGATTGCCTTCGGCTCAGGTCATGATCCTGGAGACCCGGGATCGAGTCCCACATTGGGCTCCCTGCTCGGCGGGAGGCCTGCTTCTCCCTCTCTCACTCCCCCTGCTTGTGTTCCCTCTCTGGCTGTGTTTCTCTCTGTCAAATAAAAATTAAAAAAAAAAAAAAAGAAAATCTTTGAAAGCTCCCAAATGGTTCTAATGGGTCTTCCTGGAGGGTGTAAGAGACGTTGCCATGAGCAAAGGGGCCTGCATACTTGTGACTTTCTGGGTTCCAGGTGCTTCCTTTCATCCTTGCCCAAGCCCTAGAGGGGAAGACCCCTGTCTCACGCGGGAAGGAACTGAGTCACGGGGGTTTCGGCAGGACCGGTGCTGTAGGTGCCTGGCCGAGAGCTAGTGGTCCAGCTGCTGGCCGCGGAGGCCGCCCCTCTCAGCGGGTCCAGCGGTGCCTGGACCTCCAAGGTCCCGGGACACACTGCGCGCAGTTCAGGTGAAGGCAGGAGCCCCAGGAGAGGGAAAGTTAGTTGTGCCCCAAGTATCGAAAGGGCAGACCTCCCACAGTCAGAAATTTAAGAAATTCCACAGTTTTTATAGTCTTTAAAAACGAAGTCTTGGGAGAATTTTAATGGTGTGCAGAAATGTTCGCAACAGGTAAGACAGAGAATTAGAATAAGCAAGACAGAAAAACCACGCACAGCATGGCCACAATTATATGGGCTGTGTGTGTGTGTGTGTTTTCCTTCCTGGATAGGAAAGAGATTTAGCAGTGAAGCCACCATCACTTTAACTGGTTATTTCTGGGGTCATGAAATTACGGATGATTTCTCTTTCCCTTTTTTAACTATTCTTATTTCCCAGATTTCTACCATAAGTATTATTTCTTCGATCAGAAAAAAAAAGATCAACTTTCGTTTCTGGAAGTCTGTGACAGTGATAATGTTTTGTGGTTCTGTGTGTTGTTCTTTAAGCCCTTGTCTTCTAGAGATGTGTATTAGAATATTTACATTTAAGTAAAACCGTCCCTTTGATGTGCTTAAGATGATGGGGGATGGGGTGAAGAGAGCAGATGGGGACAGAGATGGAACCAGAGGGGCCTGAAGTGGGCAGGGGTCACATGGGGGTTCACTACTACTCTCTTCGCTTTAATATATGGGACACATTTTCTATGTATACAGGATTTTTCAAATATACACGTATAAAATATACATGTGTAATATATAATAAAGTGATATATGTTTGTATGTGAACAAAGGTTAAAAAGCATCAAAGATCCACTTTCTGCGAAAACGCTTCTATGGGAACATTAGGAAAGCACTTTTGGTTTTGTCTTGACAACCATTTCCTGAGACTCCAAATGGCCTTCACAGGCAGGCCTGGGCCCCAACCACAAACCCCAACTCCAGGGGACAGGAAGTGCCCTTGCTGCGCTGGGAGGCAGAAACCGAGTGCTCGGGATGAGATCACTACCCATTTCTGGAAGTCAGGTGGAGATTTCCACCCCTGTGGACCTGGAATCCCCATCCCCGCTAACGGGCCATCGTGTGAGCCCAGCCCCTTCACAGGTTACAAGAGCAGGTGGGCCTGAAAGTCCAGAAACAGTATGGATTACACAACAGCTGGGTTCTCTGGAGGCCTGGGGCCCTGGCAGGGAGCGCCGGGCAGAGAGGCCCAGTGAGGGCAGAGGGCACAACCCTGGGGTGGGGTCTGAAAGCAGGGTTAGGACAAGACTGGACTGTGCTCAAGACTGTGTTCCCAGTGATGTGTCTGTCCTTCCTGGAACCTGAAAGTGACAGGAAGGTGACGCTGACCCTGTGACCCTGAATCGAACTCAGGGACTGAGGGAGACTCTGAGCCTCATGATTTTGCAGGAATACCAGTGTTGATGAGGACAGGCTGGCTTCTTGAGGAAAATACCCCAGGGAGGAATTTCTCTCAGGCCCCAAAGCCTATAATGTCTGTGCTTTTCCCAAGAATTAGCTTGTTCCCATCTACATTGTAAATCTTGGAAGAGATTGTGTTTCTGTCTTTGCTTTGGCTACTGGGAAGCTCCAAAGCAGCAAATGTATGGCCCATCTCTCCTACCATCATAGTACTCTATTTTCTGTCTGAACTCCATTTTGACTTTTATTTCCGCACCGATCTTTCATCCACTTTTTTTTTTTTTTTTGTCCTCTATGGTCTTCCTGAAAGCTCCATCATAGTTTTGGAAGGGGACAGCTATGAGAATGTAAACAGATAACATTGTGAAGTTTGGGATTCATGTGAAGAGTTACTATTTTTGTTGCTGTTTTTACTCTTTGTTTTGTAAGCCTCACAACCTGTTATTGAATTAGGAGGTTGGTGATTTCTCCCCTCACTCTCCTTGTTTTAAAAGCTGGTTTTTATTTCTGACACGTTGTGTGCACATAGTTTCAAAGAGTTCAGTGATTCTCCTCACAAAACAGCAGCCTTGGAACACCCCTGCCCCCATTTCCTGTGCCTCAGAGGCAGCTACTGGGAATTAATTCTCATTGCTGCTTCTGAGTAATATGCTGATGCCGCTCCTTCTGGATTTCTCAGTTTGAGGCTCTTTCACGGACTTTCCAGAATCAAGAGGAGGACCTTACTCTCTCAGACGCCTACCCTCCCCCACTCCCACAATGCTCGTCTTCCTGCCCCTCTTTTGATGCTTGGCCAAAGCCCTCTGCTGATGTCATTTTGATTATGTATATACCCTTTTGTCTCCCCTGAAATCAGTCTCAGTCTCCTTAGTTTTATCTCCCACCCGCAGCTGTCCTGTGAGGGACTTGGGTCCCACTCCGCGCCCCCCAGCACAGTGGGTCCTGCCCACCTCCTCCTGGGTGGGTGCCCAGTGAGGCATGGCACCCTGCATGGCTGGACCCTTCTGGGAAGACCTGACTTGCTGTCTCTACGCTCCCGTTTCTCTTGAAGGAAAGGGAGAACCCCTGAGAGTCCCGGTCCCCGAAGCTCACCTGGAACGAGCCGAGGGCCAACTCAAAGAACCACTGGACCTCGATGGCATCCTCCGGGGAGAAGGCAAAGATGATGTAGTGGACTCCGAAGAGGGGGATCAGCAGGAGGGTGGACTTGGCCAGGCGCCTGCAGACACAGACCCGCCGCGATGTGCCCCTTCCCCAAGGCACGGCCCCGCAAGCCCCCGCCTGCCCCGTGGTGGAGGCCCGCGGCGGGGCCCCCAAGCCTTTGCAGTTTTGCCTTCTGTTCTGGAGAATTTCCAACTCCTACATACTCATCACGTAAACTTTCAGGAAAAAAAAAATGTGAACCTGTATCCACCCAAACAACTTTATTATTTATAAATCACATGCCTGTGTCATCGAACCCATTATTTACAAAACCAGCACCCTTTTTTTTTATAATACATATCTGTAAGGAGACATTCTTTCGTTTTCTTCCCAGATCCCAGATTCGGGTTGCTAAATTTAGCAAATAAAAATACAGGATGCTCAGTTCAATTTGAATTTCAGATAAACAATGGACAGTATTTTAGGGGGGGTAAGTGCTAAAACACTGTTTGCTGTTTATCCCAGATTCAAACTGGACTGAGCATCCTCTATCTTACCCGGCAACTTGATCTTGGGTTCCCCTGCTCCAGCCACCCACTGCCCTAAAGAGGTCCTGGAGAATCTGTCACCGGGCCATCCAGGTCGCTGCCAGATTCTCAAAGCTCTGAGCATCACAGAGAAAGTCTTCCTTGGACACTGACTGGCCTTTAACGGTTGTGTTTTGAATTATGTCTCCCCCGCCCCCCATTCAGCCACTGAACCCTAACTGCAGGACCTCAGGAACACCTCTGTAATACGGTAAAATGAGGTCATTAGGGTGGGACCTTAGGCCAAGCAACACGTGTCCCTATACGGAGGGGTGGAGACACCCAGGATTCCTGCACACGGGACAGAAGGCCTGCTGAGGATGAAGGGAGAAAGCAGTCCTCTACAAGGCCAGGAATGAGGCCTCAAAAGACACCAAAATTGTGGGCACTGTTGGGAGCCGCCCAGGTCTCACAAGCTAACAGAGTCACCGTGGGGAAGATGGCAGTAGAAGCACAGCTGCCCCCGGTAAAATAACCCCACGAGGCCTGATGTGGTCACAGCAAAGAAAGGGCAGTCTGAGCCTTGCTCCCGCCGATGGTGCGAGACTGGCATCTCCTCTTTCTACTAACTGGTCTTTATCCTAAAAGCAAAGCACATTACTCTTGACAGGGCCTCAGGATGCTCTAGGCCAAACTCAGACTCCCTTACGGTCCTTAATAGTGTGCTCTTCTCTTCGTATTTTCCCTTTATCCCTTTAAATTTTCTGCAGCTCCGTGGAGAAGACTGTCAAGGCTCCTGAATGGTTAAATAAAGGGCTTAATATAAGGAGTAAAACTGTACTAACAAGAACATTGCCATGCACACAAAGGATCCATAAATAAAGAGTTCTGCACCCAGTCATAGAAAAGAGGCTTGAGCAAGCGCTTTTACCCTTGCAAAATAAGTTATCTTTCTCTTTGATGCCAGACAGACTTCTGACCATTATATTGACGATATAGCTTAAACTTTGTATATAGCTCATCTAAGCCTTTTAACTGCTTTCTTATCTGTAAGGCCTGCTTAAAAAATACCGTATGATTCATCTACCCTTTATCATCTAGGCGCCAAATGTAAGAAATCATAAATAACCTTACTAATTGACATGTCCTGGTTGAGGGATGCCATGTAACTTGTCGATACGGACACCTGCCAAAATATGTTTACTAACCAAAGCACTATGTTTCGTTAATCAAAATGCTGTGTAAGCAAAAATCATTTCCTATAAAGATTTTTTCCTTTATGATGGCCTGTAACTTGTTGCCTATAAATAGAGACACTGAAGACAGGCAAGGCAGAGATGCCTGGCAGGTTAACGAAAAGAATTTTCAGGGTCTCTCGTTCGATGACACCATCCTTCCTTCGGGGACCCCTGGTTCAGTCGGAGCAGGCCTCCCGCAGGGCACCTGAATCTTGAGTTTCCAGCCTCCAGAACTCCAAGTAAACAAATTTCTCTTCTTTATGCCATCCTGTGTGTGGTTATTTTGTTACCAAACTAATACAGCCTCTCCCTTTAACATCTTAAAGGTTTTGAAGTATTTTTGAATCACACATCTTGAAAATCTGATGAAAGCTAGTGACTTTCTCCCCTGAAGACACACAGAGCCATACACATTTCTCTGGATTGGGGTCCCTGAAGCCCATCAGCAGACTCCCTAGCGTTTCCCAAACACACATCTCTGCTTCCTGACATCCTAGGGGATTTCTTACCTTCCCACCGCTGGGGCAGTGTCTAAGGCTTCCCAGTGGACCCACTCCTCCCCACCCCCATTCCCAGTTGCATCAAAACCTCCTTGGAACCAGGGCCAGTTTTGTAAACCATAGGCGCTCCATAAATACGGGCTGATTGACTGAGCAGGCCTTGGTCTTTGCCCTCCACTTACTTGTAATGGTTCACTTCATTTCCTCTGGTTTCTTGGGTTCTGAGTTTTCTCATCAGGATTCTTAGAATATTTATAAAAAGGATGAAATTAATCTGTAAAACACGAGAGGGAGGTGGGGCTGAACGTGATTGCCACCTCTCCCAGCCTTGACCTCGGGCCCGGAGACCAGAGAAGGCCTTGCAGACCACACCCGACTGCACAGCACTGAGCCACCCCGCCCGTGGCCCCAGAATCCAAATGGAACGGGCTGTCTGGAGGAGATGACTGACACAGCACCCACACAGATCCCGGGCTGCGGGGCTCTAAGGGCTGCTGAGTGGTGGCGGCCGGGGTCACTCACACCAGAATGCATTGCTTTCCCCTGAGGATCTTGTTAAAAGGCACATCACCGGTGACCTTAGAGTCTGCGTTTCTTCTTTTTTTAAGGTTTCATTTATTTACCAGAGAGCTGCCAGAGAGAGTGCTCACAAGCAGGGGGAAATGGCAGGTGGAAGGAGAGGGAGAAAGTCCCACTGAGCAAGGAGCCCCATGCAGGACTTGATCCCAAGACCCTGGGACCATGACCTGAGCCGAAGGCAGATGCTTAACCCACTGAACCACGCAGATGTCCGGAGAGTCTGCATTTCTATCAAGCTCCAGATATGCCAAAGCTGGTCCTTGGCTACACTTTGAGTGGCAAGGATTTCTTCCCGCAGAGGTTCTTAAAATTTTTGGTGTGGATTGGGGGGCTTCCTCCCCCAGAGGTTCCAGGTCAGTAAATCTGGGGTGGGCCCCAAATTTGCATTTTTAACAAGCTTCGAGGTGATGCTGAAGTTGCTGGTCTGGGGGCCACACTTTAAGAACCGCTGCTTCAAAGCCTTCTAGAGTCCCTTTGCAGTTGAATCACCAACTCCAGGAAGCCACTCTTGATTATGTCTCTTTCCAGCTACCTTGCAGTTAAGGATCATGTTATTGTGTAAGCATTTGAAATATCTGAGAGAAGCCAAACACAGGCATCTGTCGAATTTGTGTGTCTATTTATCTGCCAGTTCAACCATAGCTTACTAAAGGACAGGAATGCAGTCTCATTATTTCTTTTGGTGTCCCATCCCCCCAAGCCCAGTGCCAGAACGTTATTAAGGTGCTCACATGGTGGCCAGTGAGCTCACCCACCGACCAGCTCCAGCACTCTCCTCCTCACTCGCCCACCTACTAGCTCCAGCACCATTTAGAGAAGCTGGGATCAGTAGAATTGCCCAGCCAGGCACCTTCATTGTTCACGGAACCAGCCTGGGGCCTGGGAATGCCGCCAAAAGACAGGATTAGTGGCCTGTCCAGGACTCCTAGCCCAGCTGCTTCTCAGCTTGTTTTTTGTTTATGCACCTTGCTCAGAGCTGGCTATGCATGCTGTAAACGAATAAAGGCTATTTTACTTTCATCTATTTTTTTTTTTTGTCTTAGAGTTGTTTTTAATTTTATAGGGAGCACTTGAGGGGAAAAAAAAAATCTTTAAGCTCTCAAGGGCTTAAATTCCTAAAGCTTGAGTCCTAAATAGTGGAATTCTAGGCCACATGAGCTACTGGTTGGGAGATGTTTTTAAGTTCTTATTTATTTATTTAAGATATCTCTACCCCCAAGGTGGGTCTCGAACTCACAACCCCGAGATCAAGAGTGGCATGCTCTTCTGATTGAGCCAGCCAGGGGCCCCTGTTGTGAGATATTTTGCACCAGGAGTTCCCACCAAACAGCACTGGAGAGACCACAGTCTGGGGAAATCTGCCAGGACCCTGGGGCCCATCATCCCTCAGCTGGGGTTCCCATGGGCTGGGCTGTCGGATCCCCAGAATGATGGCAAGGAAACTCGCCTAACTAAATAAAGAAAGAGCCTCCTGTGGGAATACTATGCAGCCAGAGCACATGGGTGGATCAAATAATTTCAAAGGCCATGGGACAGCTCGCATCTACTGCTAGGTGAGAAAAACATACTAGTATACAAAACCATATTTAGGGCATTTTGAAAAAAAGTGCATGTGCTGTAAGAAAAAGATAGGACAGAAAAGCACCTGGGTATTTAGTATGTGTCTTGGTGCTAAAAGTATGTGTGATTTTTGTCCCTTTCCTTTTGGAAAACACATTTTGTATCTTCCAACTTTTTTTTTTAATGTGAATTCTATTATTTTTGGGGGAAAAAAAAAAGAAGTAGGTCCTGGAATGGGCCCCTTCTCCCAACTGCCTCCCCCTCCCCCAAAGGTCAGCAGCCAGCCAGAGAAAGGCAGGGCTGGGGCGGGTGCTCAGTGCTGCATCCTCCCCCTTCCAGTGAGCCCACGAAGGGCACTTCCTGCCAAGGGTTCCTGCAGCCCAGGAGACAACCACAGTGAGTGCCCCCCCTCGCCCCGCCCTCTGTCCTCCTATTTCCTGTCTATGCCCACAGGCTCAGCTCCGGGCCTCCTAACCCAGAGAACTTAAACCCCCGCTGGGCACTCAGGCCCCTCCCCAGAACGAGGAGAGCCAAATCTGGCTCTGTGTATTTGTAAACAGTTCCCAGGGGCACCTGGGTGGCTTTGGGATGGTGAGGCATCTGCCCTGGGCTCAGGTCCTGGGTTCAAGCCCCATGTTGGGCTCCCTGCTCAGTAGGCAGTCTGCTTCTGCCTCTCCCCATGCATGTGTGCTCTCTCTCTACCTAATGAATAAATAAAATCTTAAAAAAAAAAAATAGTTCCCAGCTGATACTGAAGGGCAGCCCAATGGAGAACATTCTGAGCTCCCTGTCCATGAGAGTCGCTCCTGTGTCTTCTCTCTGGGGGCCGCCCCTCCAGGCCTGTCCCCCTCCATCAACAGCACCCCAAGGGCCCAAGACCAAGCCTCACTGAGCTTTTCCAGCCCCCAGACTATGGTTCCAGCTCAGTGATTCTTCTCCATTTAACAAGAAGAACACACAGAAACAAGATCAGGGTCCAAAGATCTGAAGGGGGTATTTCAGGCCAGCACAGAGCCTGGTGGTTTAGGGCAAGGAGCTCTGCTTGCCACATTTTAGTAGCTACGCATGGACCTAAGAGAGTTACGTAAGCTTTTGTCCCCTGACTGTCCCTCATTCCACTCCCACTCCCATCCCCCATTCTCCCATCCACGGTCTAGACCCTCATGCTGCTGGCCGCCCTCTGGAAGGGCCGTGGTTTCTTCCTCCCGGGTTCTGGAGGGAGCCATGCTAGCGCTTTCCCTGGGCCTTCATTCGGGGCCAGTCACTCCTTCCGTCTCTCCCACTGGAGCCCAGTTCAGGAAGACGGCCACTCACCAGGATGGAGAGGATCACGGGTCCCCGAATGACCCACCAGATGGATGCATTGGCATTGATGTCCCAGCACCTGCGGATGGACAGCCAGGTATGGTTAGGAGTGGAGAGCTGAGGGGACTGGGATGGACTAGTTCCCTCAAGTGCTCTTCACATGAAGAGCCCATGCGGGCGGCCGCGAGTGCTGGGGCTGCGCACCCAGTGCCGCTAGAACGGACCCTCTCCTGCTGCCTGGGTGCTCTTCTGGGGCCGCTGGGGCAGTCCCCCGATCTCCATGCTCACCCAGTGTGCAGACTTGTGGCGCATGACAGCCAGGAGATCGAATCCCAAAGCGAGCACAGTGATAAACTCAACCGCCAACAGCGGCCAGGCAGGGGCCACCAGTGAGTGAAGGGGCTGGGGGACGGACGTGTGGCCTCAGGTCCCTGGGACATCAGGCGCAGGGGGGTTACCGGGCAAGCTAGAGACCACACGCCTGGCCTAAGGCAGCCACAAGTCATGATTTTGGCCACGAGGGAGAATGAGAGATGTTGGTAGAACTTTCCATGTTCTCTGGAAGCTCAAAATCCAGATCTTACACAAAATCAAATTCACCCAATTAAAATACTATTTTGAAATGATTATCTGGGGCCATAGGTGGACCACAAGACACTGGCACACCTCAGACCTCATGCACATCCCGGGCTAGTCTGTCACTATGTTGATGAGAAGCTGCCTCTGGTCTGTCCCACCACCTCACCTCTTCCCTAGCTTCTTTCCACGTGCCTACTTCCCCGCAGGCAGCCCTGGGCTTGCCTCCATCCCCAGCACCCAGCAGCTTTAGAGAACAAGACTAGGTCTCTCTGTCCCCATCAGGAGTCGCAGGGAATGTGACTGCTCTCCTGCGCCCACCTCGGCTGGCCCCTCAAAGCACCCCCACCCGGCTTTCCCCCCATCCCCCACCCCCGTGACAGGGCAGGGATTAGGGAGGAGTAGAGGAGCGAGATCCCAGAAGGAAGGAAAAGCTGGGTTGGTCCAGAGCTGCCTCACTGAGCGGCACCTGCCTAGAGCATCACGGCTTCTGCCCAGCCTTTGCTCTTGCCACAGAGCTGGTGGTGTGGCCAGGAGGGTGTGGGTGCGGTGAAGGCCACCCCCCCCACCTGCAAGCTCACACTAGCCCAGCACTCCAGAGTACTCGCCTGCAGCGCCCCTGTTTGAAAACCAGGCCTCTCCTAGATGGCTCCCAAGAAGTGTCCATCCTGCTTGAAGAACTGAACATTATAAAATATACTCTTGTTACCTCTCCTTCGAATGGCTTACCCGACATCTTCCAGAAAGTGTCTGCTGAGAGCCCACGAAGCAACAAAAACGGCCGGGGAACCTAAAGATTAAAAATAAAGGGAGGGAAAGGGGAGAGGGAGACTCAATTTTCAACAGCCCCCCTCCCCATATGGGAAAGGGGCAGTTCACCCAGCCTGGGAGTGAGCAGGTACCACAAAGACCCCCTTGTAAATCCTATGCAAATGGGTAGCCTCCTGCGTGTCCCAGGACCTGAGGCAGAATCAGATGGTTCTCGAACAACACAAAGGGCTCAGGCTGCCCCTGGCAGACTCTGGAGGCCCTCTGCAGGGAGGAGAAGGGACAATAGTGATGGGCTACACCTGTGCTGTCCTGGGCAGCGGCCACTCACCCCACGCGGCTATGGAGTACTTTGTATGTGTGGCTATAAGGGCAAGACACCCAATTTTTGAAGATTTAGTAAGAATCAGAGAGTGTAAAATCTGCTTATTTTTATATTAACTATATGTTGACATGACAATATTTTTATACTGGGTTAAATAAAATATATTGTTGAGATTAAGTTTACCTGCTTCTTTTTATTGTGTTTACTATGGCTACTGGAAAATTTGAGGGTATCTATGTGGCTCATTCTATTTCTTTTCTTTTTTTTTTTTTTAAATATTTTATTTATTTGACAGAGAGAAACACAGCCAGAGAGGGAACACAGGTAGGGGGAGTGAGAGAGGGAGAAGCAGGCTGCCCCCCGAGCAGGGAGCCCTATGTGGGACTCGATCCTAGGTCTCCGGGATCATGACCTGAGCCGAAGGCAGCCGCTTAACCAACTGAGCCACCCAGACGCCCCATGGCTCATTCTATTTCTAATGGACATGCTGGTCTGCGCCTGAATGTAACAAGCCTGTCCCCGGGCTGCTCAGGTTTCAGAGCTCCAGCAGCCGGGGTTTATACCCAGGCAGGAGACTAAAGGATTTTTCTCGGGAGGAATCCAAGAGCCCCAGACAAAGGGCCAATAGATGGCAATGCTGGGGACCCCCCCAACACAGTGGCACTTCCAGCCCAGTCTCCCTTTAGAGTCATGCCCCTCTCGTGTACACACAACCCTGTCGACCCCACATGCGGGGACTTCAGGCCGCTCTGCAGTGACTCATTCTTAAACACGGACAGACAGTCAAGGTCATGGACATCTGAGGAAAGCTGACATAAAAGACAAGGACCAAAACAATCAGAGAGAAGGAACTCAAAGGAAACAGGCCAGGCTTGCTGCTGGAGGAACTCGGACAAAACAGCTCCAAGGAATATCATCAGAGAGATAAAAGGAGAGATTACATCTGCAAGACCCAAACAGGATGCCTAAAATAGGGAGCAGTTGGAGAACAAAGAAGAGGGCTTACAAATTGAATATATGATAACCAAGATAAAAGACTCCATAGATGGGTTGGAAGATAAAGACCAGGAATCCTCCGGAAAGCAGAACACAAAGAGTGGAATGAAAAGGAGGAGAAAAGACATGAAAAAAAATCAAAGGTCAGTTCCAGGATGTGTGCTCCATCTGATTAAGTTTCTGAAAGAGAGGATAAAATCCAAAGGGAAAGAAATCCAATAGGTGATGTAAAAACATGGTCCAAGAAATGTAGGATGTGAGTTTCCAGATGAAAGGAGAAAAGGATGAAATCCCCTCGCATGGGGGCATGTCCTTAGGGTATTTCAAAACACAGAGGACAGAGAGAAGATGCCGCAGCTTATGTAGAAAGAGATGAGTAAAAATGCTCGGGGAAGAAGAATGACATCGCGGGGGCACCTGGGTGGCCCAGCCGGTTAAGTATCTGCCTTCAGCTCAGGTCATGTTCTCGGGGGTCCAGGGATTGAACCCCTGCTCTGTGGGGAGCCTGCTTCTCCCTCTTCCTCTGCCCCAGCTTGTGCCCCGCCCCCTCTCTCTCACTCGGGTGCACAAATAAACACAATCTAAAAAAAAAAAAAAAGATTAGCATGGCACATCCTGTAACATCAGATGCCCAAACAGAAAGCCTCCAATTCTAGGAGAAAACAATTTTTTCAATATAATTTTATGCCCAGGAAAGCAACAAATTAGGTGTAAAAGTTGAAAAAGATGCTTTCAGATATGCAGTGCAAAAACATGTGCATTCCATGCACTCTCTGCTAGACAGGTGCTGGAACATGTGCTCCAACACCATCAAGGAAAACCACAGAGGACATAAGAAAGATAAAGGAGGGGCACCTGGGTGGTTCAGTGGTTAAGCATCTGCCTTTAGCTCTTTAAAAACAAAGAAAGGAATAGGATTTATAAGGGGAAATGAAGGAAATTCTCAGCATGAAGGGTATGGGAACTGATCAAGTCTAGGGAACAACCAACCCAAACAGAGCAGGAAGTCACAAGGCTCTAGAAAGAACACTGGTGGCTCTATTGGGTTGAAAAGCATCCTCCCTAAGTTCATATCTACCCAGAACCTTAGAGTGTGAACTTACTTGGAAATAAGGTCTTAGCAGGTGTAATTAGTTCAGAAGAGGTCATAATTACAAGGAAGCCGGTCAGATAGGGGTCCTGTTCCAATATAACTGCACCCTTATGAGGAGGCCGTGAGAGACACAGAGCGAAGGGACACACAGAGAGGGAAGAAGGCCATGTCAAGATAGAGTGAGAAATCACAAAGGTGCCGCCATAGGCCAGAAATTGCCAAGAACCGCCAGCAACGACCAGAAGCTGGAAGAGAGAGAGAGGCACAGAGCATTTCAGAAGGAATCAACCCAGCCAGAACCTTGATTTGAACTTCTGGCCACCAGAACTGTGAGAGGACAAGTTTCTATTGTGGGTTTTGTTTTTTGTTTTTTGGTTTTTTTTAAGATTTTATTTATTTCTTTGAGAGAGAGAGAGAGAGTGAGAGAGAGCATGAGAGGGAGAAGCAGACTCCCCGCAGAGCTGGGAGCCCAATGTGGGACTGATCCTCGGAGTCCAGGATCACGACCGGAGCCGAAGGCAGTGGCTCAACCAACTGAGCCACCCAGGCGCCCAAATATCTATTGTTTTAAGCCTCCGAGTTTGTGGCAACTTGCTTATAGCATCCCGTAGGAAACAGATACCGCGGGATGAAACCAAACAAGTAGGAACTAATAGATTTCCTGTTGGCATGGGATGATTTGGGAAACAGCACTGGAGGGTTTTCCAGTTCCGGAAGAACTGGGGGGAATTAAGTCAATTAAAGTGACTGCATAAAAAACAGAAGGTTAACTATTGGAAATAAAATCGTTGTGCACCACTTGGCTAAGCAGCACATTATATATATATATATATATATATATATATATATATATATATATTTATTTATTTATTTATTTTTAACGATTTTATTTATTTATTTGACACAGAGAGAGAGATCACAAGTAGGCAGAGAGGCGGGCAGAGAGAGAGGAGGAAGCAGGCTCCCTGCTGAGCAGAGAGTCTGACACGGGCCTCCATCCCAGGACCCTGAGATCATGACCTGAGCTGAAGGCAGAGGCTTTAACCCACTGAGCCACCCAGGCACCCACTTTTTTTAAAAAAGATTTTATTTATTCATTTGACAGAGAGATGGGGTGGGGGGAGAGCACGCACAAGCAGGGGGACTGGCAGGCAGAGGGAGAGGGAGAAGCAGTCTCCCCTCTGAGCAGGGAGCCTGATGTGGGGCTCGATCCCAGGACCCTGGGATCATGACCTGAGCGGAACGCAGCTGCTTAACCAACTGAACCAACCGGTGCCCCCTATTTAATTCTTTAAACCAAGTATGTGCATGACTTTAATAAAAATTATATATATTTTTTCTTTTTTTTAATTCCTTGCCTCAATTTTGGGTGCTTTGGGGAAAGAACATGGCCTCTGAAAGGCTACCTGATCATTGTCTTCCATCTTTAACAGACTTGGTAGAAAGTGGGAAAACCAATAATGGCTCAAGTTAGGTTTTGTGGTCCCCAGAGTATATCAGAGTCACTTGGGGCCTTGTTAGACATGAAGAATCTCCGGCTACACCCAAGGCCAGCTGGCGCAGAGGCACGGGGTGTGGGGTCCAGCCCGCGGGGCTCAACACGGCCTCCATGTGACTCTGACGCTGGCTCCCGCTGGAGAGCCACCAACTCAGTGACGGGGAGCTTGGTTCATCCCCGCAAAAGCCAGAGGTGTGACCCTTTTCTAGGTGCAGACTGACAGCCCAGCCTCCTTGAAAAAGTGAAAGTGTTGGGAAAGTATTAAAAACCTTCAAAGTTGGGGCGCCTGGGTGGCTCAGTCATTAAGCGTCTGCCTTCAGCTCAGGTCATGATCCCAGAGCCCCAGGATTGAGCCCAGGGATTGAGCCCTACATCAGGCTGCCTGCTCAGTGGGAGGCCTACTTCTCTCTCTCCCACTCCCCCTGCTTGCGTTCCCTTTCTCGCCATACCTCTCTCTGTCAAATAAAAAAATAAAATAAAACATAAATAAATAAATAAACAAAACCTTTAAAGTGTCCACTCCTTCTGATTCAGTGATCCCAATTCTAGGATTCCATATTACACATAGGAATAAGCTTTGTTCATAAAAGTGTTTACCACTGTGTTATTTATAATAGTGGAAAATTAGAAACAACCTAAATGTCCATATAATAGGTATTTTGTTAAATACGTCCATAGACAAGTTAAAACATGTTTAGGGCAGAGGTGGAAGAATACAGAGCACACTTGTGTGTTCATGGAAAGAAACAAGGTTCAGAATTCTACATATAGAATGACCACAGCAGGGGCACCTGGGGGGCTTAGCTGGTAAGGGGTTAAGCAGTTAAGCGTGTGCCCTCAGCTCTGGGTCATGATCCCAGGGTCCCTGGGTCAAGTCTGGCCTTGAGCTCCTTGCTCAGCAGGGAGCCTGCAGCTTCCTCTGCTTGTGTGGGCCCCCTCTTTCTCCGACAAATAAGTAAATACAATTAAAAAAAAAAAAAAAAAAAAAAAGAATGACCACAACAATATGGAGAAAAACTGAACAGGAAAAACAGCCTGGCAGAAAACCCTAAAAACTGTTCATTAGATGAGACCAGGACAATTTTTTTCTATACTTAATTTTCATTTTTTTCAGTCTTATAGTGAGTGTGTATTCATTTAAGCAACCTGTCTCTGGGGAAACAACTTGCCTAGAAACTGAGGAGGAGCCCCTGCTTTTGCAAGAGAAAGGCTTCTCCCAGATGGAAAACTTGAGGACATCCTGAGTCCCTTCAAGGTCTCCTTGGGGCTGTGTAGGCAGAGAGGCCAGGAAAGAAGGAACTGCTATTTTATGTGCTATTCTATCCCCAGGTCCTGGCATAGATGCTCAATAAATATTTGAGAAAGAAAGAAAAGCTCTCAGGATCTCACTTAAACCCTTCCTAACAATCTGAGGGGGTCCGGGTGGCTCAGTTAGTTAAGCATCTGCCTTTGGCTCAGGTCATGATCCTGGAGTCCTGGGATTGGCCTGGTGTCAGGCTCCCTGCTCAGTGGAGAGCCTGCTTCTCCCTCTACTCCTCCCCACCAGCTTGTGCTCTCTCTTTTTTCTCTCAAAAGAATAAATAAAATCTTTAAAATAAAATTTAAAAATAATGAGAAAATAAAGTAAAGTAAGCCCTCCTAAAAATCTATCACAGAGATGTCACAATGTGATTTTGTCTCCCCACTAGAGACTATGACCTCTTTGAATGATGGAAATATTCTTTTTTTAAAAAATATTTTATTTATTTATTTGACAGAGAGAAAGATCACAGGCAGAGAGGCAGGCAGAGAGAGAGAGAGGAGGAAGCAGACTCCCCGCTGAGCAGAGACCCCCCCCCCCCCAATGCGGGCCTCGATCCCAGGACCCTGAGATCATGACCTGAGCAGAAAGCAGAGGCTTTAACCCACTGAGCCACCCAGGTGCCCGAATGATGGAAATATTCTTGTTTCTGCAATCTCTAGAAGCCCCTCTGAGTGCAAAAAAATGCTCGAAGAAAGTTGAGTAAGCTGTGATCCTGATATTACAGATAGTGAGACTGCTTGTGTTCATATGATGATATCCTGGCAGATCTGGGAGTCCGTGGCAGTGAACAAGGTTCCAAACTGGGCGGTTTTTTTTTTTGGAGGGGGGCAACTACATTAAAGCAAGTGGCTGGTCCTCCAGTACTCTGGGACTGCTGTCCTCTGCAGAAATGCAAAGATCTGCAGAGCCCCACAGCTCCCTCTGGCCGAGGGTCAGGTGCTACTCAAGCTACCAAAGTCTACAGGAGGGCTCCGTGCACTCCGGCAGCTCCAGTGACTTCCCTGATGTGCGGAGTTGCACAGAAGTATTTAGACAAGGAGAACAGACCGGGCTTTTCTGGCAGGGGGACCTCTTAATTAAAGGCACTAAGAAGGAAGCAAGTGAAATTAATGGCTGGTACATATGACTATCCCTGTAGGCATATGAGTCACTCAGAGGAACACAGCTATCTTTCTAGAACCTAGTGGGTAACTAATATATGTTTATCAAATGAACAGTGGATAGATGGATGGACAGATGGATGGGTGGGTACATGGATGGATGGATGGATGGATATATGATAGATGGATGAACGGATGGACAGATGGATGGATGGGTACATGGTTGGATGGATGGTTGGATGGATGGATACATGATGAATGGATGGATGGGTACGTGGTTGGATGGATGGATGTTTGTTAATGTCAGAATAAGAGTTAAGGGGCCTTTGGAAACAGATGAGCCTTGGTTTGAATCCTGGCTCTGTCCTTGTCTGCAGTGTGAACATACTACATCCCATCTTCGAGCAGGTTTCTTTGAAGGGCCCCTGGAGGTTGTGGTGGCAATTAAATAATGCATTTAAAGTGCTCTGCTTATAGTAAGTGCTCAAGAAATGGAGTTATCATCTTCATTGATCAGAAGGGAAAGGAGAAAGAGTTGGAATGGGGCCTGAAGTTGGCTACCTGACTACTATTTCCCCTCCTTCCTACAAATGAACCCTGAAATTCCTTTGAGAAGCCATGTGGTTTGAAAGGTAGTCCTGTTCCTCTGAGTGACTTAAGCTCAAGCCAATCAGTGTATTCCATTCACTCAGGCCTCTGTGATTGGTTCAAGGATGTGTCTGAGACAAGCTGGTCCAATTGGAGTGAACCTCAGAGTGTTCGTTGAGAATGCTAGGCCATGGCCTTTGTCTCTCACTAGATATAACCAGGAAACTGGAAACCTAGAAGCTGTTGGCAGTCACACCGGAAGCACCAGCCTAACAAGAAAGTTGATGCTACAGAAGGTGAAGTGGAAAGGCACAGAGAAACTTTGTTGAGCTGCTGGATCCAGCCTCACCTGAAGTTGACAATCCCTGGACTTTTCAGATATATGAGCCAATTGCTTTCTTCTTTGTTTAAAGCTGATCTAAGCCAGATTTTCTGATACCTACAGTCAAAAGCACCCTGACTAACAGAGAAAGGAAGCAAGAATGAACATATATGAATGGAATGTCTAAGGAAGATGAAGCAACAGACATAGTATCAGATGGTAAGTTGGGTGGTATCAAATGGTATGAGACTTTAGATGGCCAAAATTGGGGCTACGTTCTAATCATGAATTCTTACTTGATGTACAAATAAACCAAAGCCCGGGGGTTAAAAAAAGAAGCACATTACCCAAGATTCCACAAGTTAGCTAACTTTACTGAGCATGGGGCTGGAGCTAGAAACCAGGTCCTCTGCTTCAGTGCCTTTTCCCACATACCCCAACCATTACACCCACAGAGAAACGTACCCCATCCGAGGGCCACAAATCCCTGGAGGCACTTCCTTTCCGAGAAGAAGGAGATGACGAGGAGCGTGTGAAGGTAGAGGCCTTCCACCAGCAGCCAGGCGTAGTTGGCCATGATGCAGTATTGGAAGAAGGCCATGACCAGCTTACAGCCCACCTGGACAGAGAGAGGCTGGTGACCCCCAGCTGGGCAGCGGCTGAGCTCCTACCTGACAGCCGCCCGCTGTGGCCTCCCACTCTCAGAAGCCCAGGCCCACGGGGTTCTCTAGAGGTCCTCATGGCAGCGGGCTCAGCCAAGAAGGCTCACGCGCCATCAGAGAAGCAGGAAGGGCATTCAGACCCTGGACTTGGCTGCCGCCAGTGAAGCTATGTCAGGGGGCCCAGCTCCCAAGCTTCTCCTTTGCAGATGTGCACAGGTGGGCAGAAGGAAAGGGATTTCTGAGCAAAGGATTAACAAGATCCTTTCCAAGCTATTTTCCCTGAAATAGATGAAGGGATGTACCAATTACATTAGGAAGGCGACATTGATTATAGTGAAAACTATAAGAGTTAAGGGGCCTTTGGAATTGGCACCCCCACCTCTGTTCTGGAGACCTCTAACTACCAGGGGGGTACGCTAGTGCTGCCCTTGCCTCCCTTGGTCCCTTGTCAGAGGCATGTCTCTTGCAGGGATCACCGGAAGCTGCGTCTGGGGACTTGTGGGGCACGAGGCTTCTGTGCCAGCAAGCAACTGTGCCCACACGACGAGGGTCTCCTTTCCTTTCCCTGAGCTGTGTCCCGGGGAGAGGACAGCTTCTGGGATGGCCCAAGGGCTGCGACTTGGCTCCGTGGAGGTCACGTGGAGGCAGCCCCGTGCTGCCCCGCTGCTCAGCTGTGGTTCCTGCCCTACGGCCACCGCAGACTCGGGTTCCAGGTGGGGCCCATGGCTGACTCGAGAATCTAATGTTTAGTGGAACCTGAGAAGGTTCCCGGCAGGACACGGCTGGACTTCTCCACCACCGGTCAGCAAGTGGGAGGCCTGAATTTACGTCTTCTCACTCTGCTACTCTTAACTCTGTCTTGCCCATTTCCCTAAGGGAGATTCAGTTTGAGTCAGAAAACACGCACACACACACACAAATATAAACAATACAAACTTGACAGATCTGTAAGGAATTACAGGTGGGGGTGGTGGGAAGTGACAGTCACCGAACCCATCTCAATCTGCAATCCCTTTCTCCTCTGCTATGGAGACCATGATGGTAAAAAAAAAAAAAAAAAAAAAAAAAAAAACCTCCATCTCCCAGCTTCCTTTACAGTTAGATGTGGTCCCATGATGCAGTTCTAGCCAATGAGATGTAGATAGGTGTCTTAGGGCAGGCATTCTTTCCCACTCTAAAAAGGCAAAGCTTTCCAAAGACAAAAACTGTTTAACCCTGACTTACTTTCTTGACTGGAACATGGATGTGAGGCCTGGGGCTGCAGCAGCCATATTGTAAACAAGTGGTATAAAGCATGGCATCAAGTACCGTGAAGCGGAAAGAGGGAAAAGCATTGTGCCCACCATGGCATCATGGAGCCACCGTGCCACCTCTGGATTGTGTGGGAAACAAACCCCATCTGAGCCACGGATGTACAGTTTTCTAGTATATGCAGCAAAAGGGATTCCCAACTGACACACAGAGAAATACTGCAAATAACTGAGAATCATCTGAGCATTCAGAAGGAGGAAAGGGCTTAGATTTAACAAAATAATTGTTTTACTACAGACCTGTGCCTGCAGAATGCTCCCACTTTTCTCTCTACACCAACCTCAACCCTCGTTAGACCTGGCCATCTGTCCACAGCTGGGACTTGGCAGGTGGAGGGAAAAGACGAGCCTCACTATGTATCTAATTGCTAGGGTGGCTTAGCTGCTTCTGGATACTGGGAGTTGAAGGGCATCCCCCAGGGTCTTCCCGACAAGCTGTTCTCATATGTGACCCAGACTGTGCACGTGGAGACATGGGACTCTCCCCAGAACCCCCGGACCTGCCCCAGCACAGGCCCCTCTGCCCCAGGCATTATGTGCAACCTTGGTTGGGACTTGGGAAAGGGCAACTCCCCCGAGTTGGGCTGGGGAAGGCAGCCGGCCTGGCCAAACTGTGGGGCACGCACGCATGTTACCCTGTGGGCGTCACACTGAGCGACATCATCCGAGGAGAAGAGCACGGCGTCCTTGATGAAGTTGGACAGGGCACGCAGGATGAAGGACACGAAAAGGTGCATGTGGATATAGTTGCGGGTGCAGTGGAGCCTCCTGGAGGGAGAGAACGGAGGGCTATGCGGGCCAGAGCCACTGGCGCTTGGCCACCTCTTAGCTAGACGACCTTGACCTTGAACAAGCCTTTTCTCCTTCCAGAGCCCGAGTCTCCTCCTCTGTGGGAGGGATCAGAGGTCTGTTACTCATTCCCCAGCTTCTGGTATGAGAAGCAGGCTTTCTTACGGGGAACCTTTTCCGACTCCAGCCTCCCACCCTGTTGATAGACCCGACCAATCAGAGTGCTCCATCCCTGGCTGCACTGACCGGCTCAGGTTGGGAATGTGACTCAAGCCCCAGCGTATGAGAACCTCCCCACACCACCCCAGGACTTTGATTGCAACTAATGAGGAAAAGGCTCTCTTTGTGCTGGTATGGCCAAGCCGGTGGAAGGTACCCGTATGGGTTCTCTGCCAGCCCTGGGGAGAGCCTGCCTGAGGATGAGGCCAATGCAGAGTTGAAAAAGGGAGGGAGACACACCTAGGTCTGCTGGTAACTTTGAGCACCTAGATCCAGCCATTCCTAAAGCCCTGATCTTGTCAGTTATGCGTGACAGGATACCTTGATTTACTTAAACTGTTTTAAGGTGGATTTCTGTTTCTTGCAACCAAGAATCTGGCTAATACACTGGTAAAATGGGGGTAAGGATAGCTATCTTATAGCATCGTGTGAAAATTACAAACATGCCTGTGCAGTGAGTTCCTCATTATGCTCAGTCACTGTGGAATAAATAACAATATGAACAAGATCACAGGAACATCAGTGTTTTGCCATGGGCAAGGTTTAGATCAAGGGGTCACTAAGTGGCCCGCCCAGGCCGTCCTTTCTCTGGCCTGAGTAATTTAAAGAGCCCCAAACTCGGTGCCTGGGGAAGGCTGAGGTGACAGAGAGCTGGTAATGTGTTCTCACCGGAAAGCACAGAGGATGCTGAGGGCGACCAGGAGCATCACCAGGGAGGAGCTGTAGCCCACGGTGTACATGACCTTCAGCTTCATCAGGTACTGGTGCTGCAGAGAGAGGCGTGTGTCAGCCCCGCCCACCCAGCGGTTGCGCTTTTTTCTGCCTCTGAGTGTGCCTGCTCGGGCAGCTTGATCCTTTTAATACCAACTGCTATGCTGATCAGACTCCGCAGACCTCAATTCATGGACTCAGAACACCCTGGCTTTGGAGAAGATCTCGGGGCCGTCTGATGTCACTCAAACTTCTACCCCATGCGTAGCACCCCTAGTATCACTCTGAATCCAAGCATTTGCTTGAACCCCTGCAGGGATATAGGCTCCCTGCCTTTTGAGGAAGTCGTCTGGTGTACAGGGGTGCGAAATATCAGGTAATTTCTTCTCACGTGAGGCTAAAATCTACTAGCTTTAAATTGCACCCTGTTGGTCCTTTTCCTGGACCCGCTTCTGGAGCCACTTGAAATAAATTGAATTTGTCCGTACCTAAGGCCTAGCACTATTATTATTTTTTTAATAAACTTTTCATTTTGGAAGTTTTGGACTTCCAAAAGGGTTGCAAATATGGTGCAGAGAGATCTGTCCCTTCTTAATACAGCTCTTCTGCCCACTTGTCTCTCACATACAGTCTCAGCATTACATTTTTTTTTTCTGTGTCTTCAATCTCTCTCCACGATCCTTCACCCTCCTGCTCAGTTAATATGCTCTCTTGGCAATGTCCGTCCTAAACGAGACACCCCAAAACTGAGAGCTGGAAAGCTCCGATGTATTCTGACCAGGAAGGAGTAGGGTGGGACCATTGCCTCCCCTATTCTCTACACTGGACTCATATTAATGAGTCTTCATGTTACTGACTCATCTTTGATTCAGAAAGAACCTCAGTGGGATGGGAGAAGGTGACATACAAAGAGAAACGTAAAATCTGCATCTTTTAGGTTTAAAAAAAAACAAATTACGTGACAGCCGGAAGGAGAATCCAAGAAATGAAAATTAAACCAACAAAGCTATCCCATCTGTTCCCAACCAAATGAACAAATATTTAAGGGCAGTATTATTCTATGCAGCAGAGAGCAGAGCGGGAGCAAACAGTGCTTCAGTCCCTTCTGAAAGTAGCGTGCATCAAGAACCTTTGAAATATGCATTCCTTTTGACCTCCCTTCTACCTCTAGGAATTAATTCCAAGAAGTTAGCACACACACACAGAAATAAGCACGAAAGGAAAAGCATATTTATACATCAAGATGTTCATCACAGAACGATGTGTGATGAAAAACACTCAAATGTCCAACAATAGAACAATTACCTTAATTCTTTTAACATATACCACCATTAAAATGCCGCTCACCAAGACTTTAAAAAGATGGCAGCATGTGCTAAGAATGCCACGTCAGGTGAAAGAGCAGAATACACATTTTCTATGTACAGTGTGATTCCTGCTGTTAAAAAAAATATATTAGGTTGAATTACGTGAAATTGCCCTTTTTTGTGGGTCATATGATTGAATACTGGCCATTTCCTGTGGTTCAATCTCATGCATGCACAGACCACAAGAGTGTAAAAAGATGTATTAGATGTCAGTAATGGTTAACTTTGGATGATAAGTCTGCGGATAGAGTTGCTATTTCTATTTGTATTTTTTCTATACTTTTCATTTCTCTCCAGTGGGTAAGTAATATTTTATAACCAGAAGAAAAGGGTAATTAATTTAAAAGGGGGGGGCACAAGAATAGTATTGGGGAAAACTTGCTGACAGTTGTCCCTATGAAAATGACCTTGAGGTTCAAATGATCCAAGTTCCATGGTGTTAAGAAGTGTATTACGGGAAAAGAATACAGGCTTCAGAGCCGGGAGACAAGGTTTCCAAATCCAGGATTGTTACTTACCAGCTGTGTGACCTTGGGCAAATTACTTAACTTCTCTGAGCCTCAGATTCTTCATCTGCAAAATGGGTATAATATCTACCTTGCAGGCTTGCCGGAAGAACAAATAAAGTATGAGGTAGAGTATCTAGAAAATGCCTGGCACTTATAAGACACTCAGAAGATGTTAATTTTTTCCCACCTCCATTCCCCACCTGCATCATCCACCCTTCAGCATGAGTCCTGGGTCCAAGATCGAGGTATGAAGTATGATTATAAAGGAGCTGCTAAAAAAAAATTAGACCTGTTCTCAGTTATGATAATGGAGTGTTGTGGGACAGCAGGCAACATTGGAACATTTGGAGTTTTCGTCCAGTTCTAGGTATGCTATTTTAAGAGGCACATGAATAAACTGGAACATTTCCAGAGGAGGGAAGAGTGCGTGAAAAACACTGGGTACATTACACCCCGAGAAAACAAGCGAATAAACTTAGGGAAGAAAAGTATTAGAATGATTGACAGGTAGAGGCATAAGACCCACTGTGTACGCTCCAGGCGGAGGGAGCTACCAAAAAGATGTCTGACTCGGAGACCAAAAATTTTATGAGAGCAAGAGGCACCTTTGATGGGATGGTTGCCATGTGACATTGAGCGTCCCCACTGCTGTGACAGCAATTCCAGAAGCCAGGAGCCATCTCTCGGGAATGAAGAAGAGAGCCAAAGGATGGTAGGTTGCCCTAGATTCACAGTACCTTGACTTTGGGACATGGAAAAGCAGTCAAATGTCAAGAAATGAGAGGATCCATGATGTGTCACCTTATAATCTCGCACGGACAGGAGATGCGCCAGCCCTGAGGGCATGAGTCTTGCTCCTAGGACCACCCGGTTTTGCCCCTCTCAGTTCAGAAGCAGGTTTGGGCCAGTCTGAGACAGCACAAGGAGGCACAGGGTGACAGTATGGGGACTTGGGGTCCAGGAGCCTCAATGACATCTGTCCTGGATCAAGCTGCCTGTCTCTCTGCTGTCTTTCCTGACCGGGCCACCTTCCCTCTACATCCTTCAGATTAGGGCTCAGCAGATTTTTCTGCAAAGGGCCAAAAATAGTGTCTTAGACTTTGGGTGCCAGTTGGGCTTTTGCAAATATTCAGCTCCACTCTTGTGGTGTAAATGGCCGTAGCTACGTCTCAATAAAACTTTATTTGCAAAAGCAGGTGGTGGGCCGGGTTTGGCTCAAGGGCCACAGGGTGCCAACCTCAGCTCTAGGTTAGCGAACCCCATTGTATTTACCCAAGCAGCAGCCCGGTCCTTGTTGCTAATCTGCGTGCACTGTTGTGAGCTTCTGTCAGTGACAGAGAGGCACGTGGCAAGTAAGGAAACTGAAGGAAAGACAGCCAACAAATGCTCATTTCCATCATCATTTGATTAGAAGAAAAAAAGACATTTCAACAGTAAGAGACAGGATGATTCAGATCTTTGAGTGAAGGACAAAGCTTGTGGACCAGAATCTGGTCACCAGAAAATCACACAGCCTAGAAAACTTTCTAATCTTCGGAATTTAAATTTATATATATATACATATATATATATATTTAAAATTTTTTATGTGAGCTGAAGCCAAGATAGTTCTCTTTTCCACTATTTTTGGCCAATTAATATTCTGAGTTAAGTCTAAACTTTGCATTTGCCTTTGTTAAATTTCAGGTCCTTGTTGGGGGATTTTATAGTTTCTGTCCTGGATGAATATCACGGTTAAGACCCTGAGCTTTCTTCTTTCCCAGCTGATGAGTCTAAACCCAACAGTGTCTCCGATGTGGTTCAATAGAAATAACTCAAAACAAACAAACAAACAAACAAAACACAAAAGCTCCCTGGGGTCCTCAATAATTCATAAAAGTGCAAAAGAGTCCCGAGGCCAAAAGGTTTGAGAACCACTGGGCAAGGCCAGTCCTGTGTCCCATCCCTCCGCCAGCGATGGTTCAGAGCTTGGCAGGCTCAAGTCACTTTGCACCAGTGGGGTGGGAGGACGAGCTTGCTGGGATTTGGGTGAAGACGCTTTCTTGTTCTTGGGAAGGAGTCATAGGAAGTGAGGCGGCCCCTCCCCCTGGGCAAGCAGGCATGCGGGAGTATGTGGCTGTTGTCACCAATGGCAGTCATCCTACATCGAGAGGTCACAGCCTGGAGAGGAAGCCACTAGGATAGTGGGAGGAAAAATGGCAAGAACTCAGTCCTTTGGCAGCTTCATGAAAGAGTTCCAAAGCCTGTTCTCTGCACCCCCAGTTACATGAGCCACATCTGTTTATTAGGTAAGTGGGAAATTTCTGTCTTTTGCAGCCCAGCGCTTCCTTTTGAACCTCCATGCTGCCGTCCATCGTAAGAACGTTCTCTCTTAATTTTATGGATTTTGCCAATATGATCACATAGACTTCCTATCCTCGTGCAAGTCAGTGATGGAAATGGTCACCTGCAGGGGTGACAGCCCATCCACTCCTCCAAAACCATCTGTCTCCACTCATCAGTCCTTGCTGGGTCTCGTATTAAAGTCCCCTGCTCCGACCAGACCTGAAGACATCACGTGTGTCCCCAGCTGGATGACAAGCCCCGGGAGGGAAGAAACTCCAGTCTCCACCTTGCTCCCCCCATCAGTCTCCTTCGTACAGAGCAGGACTGACTGGCTAGAGAGAGGAGTCCTAGAAAAAAATTCAGAAGTGGGTATGATCTGTCTCCCAACCTCATCCTTCCTCCCTTCACCCTGCCGCTTCTCCCCCTGCCCTGTGCTTCTCTCACGCGCCCCCACCCCATCCTCCAATGGACCAGCCAGCCTGTCCGTCTGGATTTCCACTGGGGAGTTTAGCCCATGGGGAGGCAAAAGCCCATCTCCCAGGGGGACAGGCCCCATACCGGGGTGGGGGGGTGCGGCAAAAGTTAGGGGAAGAACTCAGGTACTTTTTGGAACTAACTTAGTTTGACTTCTGCGTCCACTAGTCTCTGAGCGTGTTCCTTCCTCCCTCTGAGCCTCAGTTTCCTCATCTGCAAAATAGAGAAAATAATGAGCTTACAATGGACCCTTCTGAGGATTTAGCCTCGCTGTGCATCCAGCATCCGGCACACGGTGGGTGATGAGTACAACAGCACACATTCACTGGGCACCTGGAAAGTGCCAGACATTGCCCTGGGACCTGAGCGCCTGGAAACGAGTAAGATTCCGATCCAGCCATGCAATATCCCTACACCTAGACCCACACCTGCCTCACAGTAGGCGCTTAATACATGTTTGTTAAGTGAATTCATAGCTTTGGAGAGCTCATATTCTAGTGAAAGAGAAGGATGTCCAAGGCACATAATGACAATTTCGTTCGACATAGCAGGAAATATTTTGGAAGCCAACACAGTGCATTAAGGGAGCCTGTCTTGGGGGGGGGGGGAGAAAGGGTTTCTGGAGTTGGTAGGCTGGAGCAGAACCCTGAAGGATGTGTGTGAATCAGGCAGGAAAAGTAAGGATGGAAGGGCTCCCTGATACTAATGGCTACTTCAGGGGAGGCCTCTGGAGGCACCCGGAGAAGCTCAGCCCCCTGCTCAGCATCCTCTCTCTAATCAGGCCTGTCCCGCCAGCGACCAGCTCGCTCCTTCCCTTCGGAGCCTGAGATGCCCTGGGAGCAAACATTTATTGAACACTTTCCCGATTTACCTCCTTTGGTTCCCTTGGCAAGTCTGTGAGGCCAGAACCATGATCAGCCCATTTCCCTGATGGAAAAACTGAGGCACAGAAAAGTTAAGTTCTCCCAACCCCCGCCAAGGTCACAGTCAGGGTCCAGACTCACCGGCCTGGCTCCAGGCATCTAGCCGGCACGTTGTTGCTTCTCTTTTGCTTTCATGACTACATCACCCGCAGTCTCACGGCGGCACAGGGCAGTTCTCCCTGTGCCCAGTCTTCGTGAACACCATCTCGGGGCTGTCACACCAGGGCAGTGACGCAGGCCCAGGGAACCCCGGATGATGAGCAGAGCGGGTGGGTGACAAGAGCAGCTCTGGGTCCCCTGACCTTGACCCGGGGCTGGCTCTACTCTGTCTTCTCACCCTGTAGGCCCCTAGCCCGGGAGAGAGGGTCAGACAGGCTTACCCGCTTCTCGTTGGACGAGTCGTTCATGTTAACCCCACAGGCCAGGTCAGGCCTGGGGAAGGTTTCCGACCAGCCATCCTGTGTGCAGTTCCGAAACATGGAACCTGTGGGGGCCAAGCATCCCGCAGGTGAGCAGTGGGGACTGGGGACAGATGGCCTAAGGTCCCAGAACCCTCAGCCACACCTTAGGGGCGGCCTGGTGCTTCCCTGTCGCCCAGCCCCAGCTACCTTTCTCTGAACCACACAGTCAGCTCCCAATCTGTTCAGCTGATCCTTGAAGAATATGTAAGAGTCGGTAAGAAGGGGCAGGAAGAGGGTACCTTGGTGGCTCAGTAGGTTAAGCATCTGCCTTCGGCTCACGTCATGATCCCAGGGTCCTGGGATCGAGCCCCACATCCCTACATCAGGCTTCCCGTTCAGCAAAGAGTCTGCTTCTCCCTCTCCCTCTGTGATCTCACTTTTTGCTCTCTCTCAAATAAATAAATAAAAATCTTAAAAAAAAAAAAAAAAGAAGAAGGA